>JAODAL010007144.1:0-127642 GCA_025379985.1 Phyllomedusa bahiana
CCTGTGATAAAGTTACACTTATACTTTTTTGCTGGTGTTTTTTTTTAGAAGGGGTGAGGGCTGCCCCAAGGGGAAAACGGGGAGGGGATATTGTGTGTGGGGCCGGGGATGGTGGAGGGGAATTGTATGTGGGTGGGGGGGATAGGGTGGACACTTAACCAGTGTCTCGATAGAAAGACTGACAACTGTGAGACAGAAGAATTGAAGGACATATGTGTGACTCCTTTTGTATTGTACTACACAAAACTTTTGTTTGTACACTTATTATGTAGTAAAATAGCGCATTTATTCCAGACCCGGTAAATTTTCATGTACATTAGGTGGCCCCCCAAATCAACTCCCCTTGGCCCCAACCCCCCAGTCCGACACGAAAGAGGGGAGCTGCATGCCTCCCATCAGGATCGAGCCTCACTTTTCAGACCTTCTCCTCAACATTTTTGGCCATCCAGATTGGAAACTTACAGTAGTTATGTGGCACGTGGAGATATTCTTCCCTTTTCTCTATAATATACATTACTTCATTTATACAAACTTGGAAGGGAGAGGCATGGAGCGCGCACCTCACACTATACGTTTATCTAATGCTTACCAGCAAAACTTTACAAAAAATTAACAGGAGGTTCTTATAACTTTTTGATAAAAATGTGTAGGCCCTTGCCCTAATGGACCCTAAAAAATGGGCCCCCTACTCTAAATGGGGGTAACACTACATGGCAACCACCACCGCAGCAAAAACCACACAAATGAGGGGCACAGTCCAGTGGCCCAACAGCACCATTGCTGCCTGACCTAGCCCCCCGACTCTGGGCTGCACCACCCCACCACCCACAGCATCACAGCAGAAAGGGCCGCCACACAGCACCACCCCACAAAGGAAAGGTAGCCGCTCACCTTCCCAGGCTCCCTGCAACAGACTAAAAAGCATTAGATAAACTATATGTGAGGACGTCGGTTCATGCCTCTCTCTCAAGTTTTAATTCAAATTTTTAATCATCATAAATAGATTTTTTTCATGTATTTCCTTAAAAGAAGCCCGGAAGTTTTGGGGCCCCGCACCTTTTCGGTATGGGTACACTTTTTTCAGGGGAGGGGAAAGAAAAACCATCCCGGCCTGGGATGGTGCGCAAAGTGGGGATGCCTTCCCAAATCTTTCCCAAGTTTTTATGGGTTTTCATTTTTCCGAGGACCCTGCTGCAGAAGACATGGCGTGGGGGTGAATATATTTGTGGTTTCTCACGAGTCACTGTTTTTTTTGAGTTTTATGTTGTTTAATGTTCCTTTTGAGTCCAGTTTTTTGTCATTTTTTTTATTTTATTGTGTTGTTTGGGTTTTAAAAAAAGGGTTTTCCCATAAAGTCCCCGACTTTTTGTGTGCTAATAAAAATTTAAAAAGTTCATCTCCGGGGGAATTTTTTGAATGGGTCATAGGGAAAAATTTTATTGTTAAAAAGGGGCGTTTTTTGTATTGTTTTTATTTATTGTGGGATAAAAAGGAAGTTTATTCCTTTTTAAATTTAAATTTATTAAAAAAAACCCGCTCCTTTTAAATCTTTTTTTACCAGTGCATTTAAAAAAAATTTTTTCAGTCTGTTCTAGTAAGGGGTTATTTTGGGGCTAAAAAGGGACCCTCATGGGGACCCTGGTCTCCAGGGAAAAGTAGTGTATGGAGGAGCAAAAACTTCCAAATATTTTCAAACCCCCGCAGCATCTTATTTATGTGGGCCACCAAAACCCGGGCATTACCCTTTGGGCCCCTTTAATACGTAGTGTAGGGGGGAGAGAAAATTCTCCAAGGGATTACTACCTCCACAGCGTTTTATCTGGGGACAAACCCCACGGTCTTTTGACCCTGATATTTTAGATAAAAGTTGTGTATGGGGGAGCAGAACTTCTCCAGGGATTACCAACCCCCAGGCCGCGTCTTATCATGGGGACCACCACACAGGTCATGTGAACCCTATCCAGGTAACATTTTTGGATGGGGGACAGAAAATTTTTCCAGTATTACTTCCTCCAGCCCAAAACCCCCCCCCCCCCCTTTTTTTTAAAAACCCCCCTGTGACAAACCCAAAGGTGTGTGACCCCCCGGGATCCAAGGGTTTAAAAGTAGTGTATAGAGGAGAAAAACTTTCCATATTGCTTCCTCCAGCAGCTTTTTTATCATGTACCACCACAAGGTCATGTAACCCCCCGGGTTTTCCCGGTAACAGTAAATGTTTTGGGGGGAGGGAGAACTTCTCCAGTAAATTTCCACCTTCCAAATGGTTCCCAAACTTTTGGGCCACCCCCCACAGGTAATTTTGACCCTGGTATTTCCCGGGGGTTTTTTAAAATTGTGTATGGAGGAGCAAACTTCTTTCCGTATTACTACCTCCCGTTTTCTTATCATGTGACCACCCAACAGGCATTTGACCCCCGGATCCCGGGAACAGTTTTGGGATTGGGGGAAAAATTCTGGGATTTTAACCCCCAGCGCATTTATCATGTGACCACCACCCCGGTCATGGAACCCCGGGATCCAGGAAACAGTATGTATGGAGGAGCAGAACTTTCCCATATTTAACCCCCTAAACGTGTCTTTTAAAGTGACCCCCCTAAAGGGCTTGTGACCATGGTAAACCCCGGGAACAGTAGTGTAAAAGAGGAGCGGAAATTCTCCCCGTTTAAAACCTCCCAAACAAAGTTTTTTATCATGTTTACCACCACCAAAAGGTAAAAGTGACCACCAAAACGGGCATGTGAACCCCCGGTATCCAGGTTTCGTAGTGTGTGGAGGGGGCAGAACTTTTCCAGGGTTTTTTTTTCCTAAAACAGGTCTTAAACATGTGGGCCCACCAACAGGTCATGTGAAATGGTTAAACCCCGGTAACAGTAGTTTTTGGGGGAGCAGAACTTTCCAGTTTTATACCTCCGCAGTGTTTATCTTTTGACCCCCCACAGGGCATGGGACCACCCACAAAGGTCCCGTGACCCCCTGTTTTTCAGGTTAAAAGTTTGTAAGGAGGACAGAAATTCTCCGATTACTACCCTCCAGCGTTTTCTTATCATTTTTGAACCACCACAAGGTCATTTGCCCCCCCGGTTTAAAAGGGAACAGTTTTTGTATGGGGGAGCCCGAACTTCCCCCAAGTATTACTAATCCTAAAATGTCTTATCATGGAAACCACCAAAACGGTTGGACCCTGGTATCCCGGTAAAGAGTGTATGGAGGAGCAGAAACCCTTTTCCGTATCACCACCCCGCAGTGTCTTATATTTTGCCACCCAAGGTCTTTTGACAATTTGGGATCCAGGGAACGTAATGTTTAGGGGGAGGGAACTTCTCCAGTTTACCACCCCCCGCCGTTTTCTTATCATTGACCCCCCCAACAGGTTTTATGTTACCACCCCACGGTCAAAGTGGGCCCCTGGTTTTTTGGTTTTAAAAGTAGTGTATGGAGGGGCCAGGGAAATTCTCCAGTTTAAACCCCCTCCCAGGAGTTTATCATGTGACCCCCAAAATAGTTCGTGACCCTGGTATCCACGGGAAAAGTGTGTATGGCCCAGCGAACTTTCCCGTATTTACCTCCTCCAGCAGCGTCTTTTTCATGTCCGGGCATGTCTTGGGGAAGGGGATGCCGCTTTTGTTTTCCCTTTTAAAATAAAAAAATCGACCAGTACTTACTTCTGAAGGGGAAACCCTTCTAAAGCCATCCGGGGCTTCAGTTTTTCCCCACTGGTCCCCCAGCAGTGACATCACATACATTGCTTATCTAATTGTGCTGACAACCAAAGGGATCCCCCACTGAGGGGGAAATGAAAGGGGGGCAGCTCTCAATGGTCCCTCGGGGTTTTGAAAATGTTTTTGATAGAGCTTACCCAAGGGGCGGGTTTCCAGAGCTTGTTGCTTTCCATCACTGCTAGTGTTGCACTTTAGATTTAGGTCAAGTCAAATTTGACCTGAATTCGAGCATTTTACAAAACGGAAAATATACCGTAACCTTAACCCTTGGTATTAGTTAGGGATTTTTGAAATTCAAAACGCTTTATTGACAGAAATCACGAACAACAGAAGCATGTAGAAACAAAGAGACTTGCAAAGTCTCCAAAAGCAAAAACCACGAAACTTGAAAAGAAAAAGAAAGAAAAGAAAAAGGGGGGAAATAGAAGAAGTGTAAGTTCTACGATGGTAAGAAACCAGTTCAAAAATATACCGTGCTACTCAAAATATAAGAACCATAAGGTAAACAAGCATTCAATTTGAAAAATAATTAGCGTATTCAAGCCCTAGAAACCAATATAGAAGGGAATAAGACCCTCCAAAAAAGGCATTTCTGTAATATAACAAAAATTACGGAGAGTTAATCGGGAAAGGAAAAACTATGAGAACGGTGGGGGGGGGGGGGGGGGGGGGAAAAAGGGAAAGACAGGGGGAGGTGGGGGGGAGTGGATTGTCCCAAAAAGACCCAAAACTGGCACGGCAGCAGTACCATTACACCAAAATTTTTTAGTGAATAGAAAAAGTAGGTATAACACCCATCTAGTAAACAGAGGCGCGAATTCCGGGAGAGGTTTGATGGGAGAGCCCAAGGTGTCCATGTTTTTGGAGCAGTTGTCGTACCTTTTAAAATCAGAGAAAGCAAAAAAAGTTTTTCCCATATGTACATATGGGTAACCTCTGTCTTTCCATTCGAAATCGTGGGCGGGTCAGGAGACCCCCAATGCCTGGGAATAACTGTTTTGGCGCCTGAAGGAGATGACGCAGTAAAGATCTCTTATATCCCGGAATTGACATGTCAAAACATAAAGAGAAGAGCGGCTCAGGGATGGAATCTTCAAACCCGTAATCTATACTATGGAACCTACCGCCCCCCGAAACTGCAGAGCCTGAAGTCCAACCAAAACTTTGCAGCATAGTCCCTTCCTCCGCCCACAGCCCCAAAAAAAAAGGTCCGGCACAGATGGGAACCAGTGATGTATTACGGAGGGAACCCTGTACCCCCTAGTTTAAAACTTTGAAGCTGGTCTCCTGCGCTCTGGTAGTACGGTGCTCTATGAGCAAGCGTAAAACAGCGATGCCACTGCTCCTGAGTAAAAGATTTCCCCAGCTCCTTCCCCCAAGCCACCCCAGTAGGAGGGGAGTGATGCTGCATGCGTAGTGGAAATTTTTTAAATAGTTAATAGAGATGGAGTCCCTTGGGGGAGCGTCCAGTGACTCATTCGTTCAAAGGCAGAAAGGGGTCTTGAATGTCGACTGCTTTCCCTTTTAAAGGTATGGAGAAAGTGTCTGAGCTGGGTATGCTGGTAAGCCGAGGAAGGATTGCTCGAGACTTCCGTAGGGAGAGAGTGTAGCGGGGCAATAGTAGGGCCCAGCATAAAGTTATGCAGTCGCAGTGGATTCGCTTTAGAACTCCCTAGAAAGGAGGGCACTGACAGGCCAGGGGGGAACGCAGGATTATCGGTGACCGGAAGGAAGGGACCAGATCTGTCTATTAAGTTGTAGGAAAGTTTGTATGTCACAATCGAGGCCAGAGTATGACGGGTGGTATAAGACGTAGGGTATGTGCTCCCTAGGTGACAGGTCCAGATCCAGGGGAGAGACGCCAAGGACAAGGGACAAACTGCGCCCGCAATCGGACCCACAACCTGCTACTAGGGCAACCAGATCGGGACCTAGAATACGCGGCTGCTATATAATATCTTTTCCCAGTCAGGAAAACCCCAGACCCCAACACTTTATCCCTAGTCAAAGGGGAAAGAAAGCCAGTCTAGGGTGGCTGGTTGGCCAGACAAAGTACGTAAACAGACGCTGGACCTGCTGCCAAAAGAATTTTGAACATGCACTGGGATTGTCTGGATTAAGTAGAGCAAACGCGGTAGTATAGTCATTTTGAGAATGTTTACTCTGCCGAACCAGGAAAACTCTTTCCTGTTCCAGCCCCCGAGGTCAGAGGAGATTTTCGGAGTAAGGTTCGAAATTAGAGGTAAAAAGTTTAGAAGGTCGGTGGGATTTGATCCCTAAATAGGTAAGACCGCATGCGGCCACGCAAAGGGGAATGTCGATTGAGGGACTCAAGGTCCGCAGGAGGAAGATTAATACTCGTGGCTCAGATTTAGAAGCGTTGACCCTTAAAGTTCGACCCAAAATCCAAACCTCTCCATCTCGGACATCAGTGCCGGCATGGAAGTCAGGGGGTTGTAATATAGACCCAAAAGGGCATCAGCAAAAGGTGAACATTTATATTCATGCTCACCAATACCCGTCTCTGATATCCGAGTTGGAAGAATCGTGCCATTAAATTTTCCATCACTAGGACGTACAAAAAAGGGGGGAGGGGTCATCCCTGACGAGTCCCATTATGAATACTGAAGGGATCAGACACAGAACCATTAATTTTAAGTTGGGGAGAGGGGGGGAAATATAAAGGGCCATGACCTTAGAACAAAAGACGGCCCATCCTCAGAGCGAAGAGAAGCCAACAGAGAAAACCAAGAAATTCTATTTAAAGGCCTTTTCGAGTCCAGGAGAGGACCATCAAGGGGATACGTCGCGTTTTGGATACGAGATAATATCAAAAAAAAAAAGGTCTTGTTTTTTTTTTTTTTTTTTTTGTCGCGGGCTTCCTCCCGGGGCGAAACCACCTGGTCCGGATGATCAAAGAGGGCAATAGTGGATTCAGTCTATTAGCCCGCAATTTGGCGTAAATCTTTAAAATCCACATTTAAGAGAGATTAGGCCTATAACTCCCACAGGAGGAGGGGTCTTTCCGGTTTGGGAAGACCGCGAATTTGGGTAATGTTGCTTGAGGGGGGAAAAGAGTTATCGGCAGAGATAGAAATTAAACACCAAGAAGTATAGGGGAAAGTAGATCTTGGAAAACCTTAAAAAACTTGCTTGTAAAGCCATCTGGCCCGGGTCTTTCCCCCGGGATGGGACTTGATGACTGCAGAGAGTTCTGCAGGGTGAAGGGCCTCCAGGTCCGAGATAGCGGAATTGGAAGGGCAGGGAGGTTCAGCATGGCTGAGTATTCCATCGAGGCGGGAGAGGGGGCGGAAGGTTGTATAAATTGGAGTAAAAAGAATGGAAGGTAGCATTTTAAATTTTCCGGGGGTGTGTGCACCATATGACCATTAGTGGACTTGATAAGGGGATATGAGATCTCGCCCTTGCTGGCGAAGGGCGCAAGCTAATAAGCGACCGGCTTTATTTCCATACTCATAAAAATCTGCTGCGCCCCCTTGTAAGAGGGCGCCTCCAGGAAAGTTCAGGAGACGCTTAACCTCCAATCGGGCCACAAGAAGATTTAGCCAAAACCCGGGGAGAGAGCGCGTTTGTGGGCGGTCTCCAGGCACTCGACTCTCTGAAGGGCCAGCGTAGTTTGGAAGCCCTAACCCTCTTCAATCTCGCCCGTGTTTATCAAACCTCGAATGGGCACATTTAAGTGCCCCCCATCGTATAGTCGGGTTAGTGGTGCATGCTGATGGTCCAATTTAAAGTAATCTATGGATTTAGAAAGATCAGATACACAAACTGTATCTAGAAGCAGGGACTCGTTGAGTCGCCAGGACCAGGGCCGCCATACAGGGGGTACAACCGGTACTCCCGTATGGGGCTCGGTGGAATAAGAGGGCCGCGGAAGCGGGCCCCTTATTCCTCACGGGCAGGCGGGGCCCGACGGCCCCGGGCCGGGGCCGAACCAGCTCCGCCTGGCCCACAGTGTGGGCCCCGGAGTTGCGCATCGGCCCTGCGTCCGAGCGGCCCCGAGACCCGGCCCCGGGGGTTGGGGATGATGTTCCGACTCCGGGGCTGCGCGGTTTAGCGGAGCGCAGGCATTAGCGCTGCGCTCCGCTGATCTGCCTGGAGGCTGAATGCATTGGCCTTCGCCCGCAGGCGCCGACCCTACTGGTGGTAGGCGGCGCGGTGACGTCATTCCCCCCCCGCCGCATGCGGGGCAGGAGCCGGCGGCAGCTGGAGCGGCAGGACCGAGGCTAGGTAAGTGATTGATTTTTTTTTTTTTTTAAAATATACTAAGGGGCATGCTGCCTATCTTAAAGGGGGTCCCTGGCGCTGCTATCACTAAAGGGGGTCCCTGGCGCTGCCTATCTCTAAAGGGGGCCCTGACTGCCTATCACTAAAGGGGGTCCCTGGCGCTGCCTATCACTAAACGGGGGACCTGAATGCCTATCACTAAGGGGGTCTTGTATCATAAGGGGGCCTGATGTTCACTAAAGGGGCCCCGGGCCCCTTGCTTATCACTAAAGGGGGTCCGGGACTCCCTTCATAAAGGGGGACTGCTATCATAAAGGGGGTCCTGCTGTATCACAAAAGGGGGTCCGGGCGCTCCCTATACAAAAGGGGGCCCTGATGCTTCATAAAGGGGGCCTGAGTTTTCATAAGGGGGTCCCTGGCGTGCCTATCACAAAAGGGGGGCCCCTGTGTATTCAAAGGGGGTCCTGGCGTGCCATATAAAGGGGGTCCTGTGCTATACTAAAGGGGGTCCTGGCACTGCTTATCAAAAAGGGGGGCCCTGATCCCTTCCAGTTGCTTATAAAGGGGGCCTGTGCTATCATAAAGGGGGCCCCTGACTGTACACTAAAGGGGATTGGCGCTGCTATCACTAAAGGGGGCATAAATGTATCATAAAGGGGGGTTTCCTGGGTGCTATCATAAGGGGGTCGTAAATCCCTACCCTAAAGGGGGTGTCCCTATACTAAAGGGGGCCTGACTGTATATAAAGGGGGTCCTGGCATGTTATCCAAAGGGGGCCCGGGCGCTGCCTTCACAAAAGGGGTCCTGGGTCCCTATTCAAAAGGGGGGCCCTGGCGTGCCTATACTAAAGGGGCCCCTGGGCTGCTACATGGGGGCAATGATGTTATCACTAAAGGGGGAAAAGGGCCCTGCCTTTTAAAAGGGGGTCCTGCGTGCCTATACTAAGGGGGCCCTGACTGTATAAAAAGGGGGCCCCTGGCGTCCCTATTCTAAGGGGGCCCCTGGGGGCCCTATCTCTAAGGGGGCCCCTGGTTCCCTTTTCATCAAAAGGGGCCCGCTTCCTAACTTAAAGGAGGGCCTGATCTACAAACCCTCTAAAGGGGGCTGACTTATAACTTAAAGGAGGGCCTGACCCCACCTAACCTTAAAGGGGCCCTGATCACCAACCTCAAAAAGGAGGGCCTGCCCCCCTACAAATTTAAGGGGACTCTGGTGGGTTTCCCAAAACCTCCCTGGGGGGGGGCTACCAACTTATCGGGGGGGTTACCTACCAAAATGGGTATTAATTAGGGGCCTTTCCCTTTTTGTACCTCTGGTAATAATTGTTGGGGAAAAAGCCCGTGTGCTTATTCGGGGGGGGTTAGTTCCCCCCCCCTCAACCCCTTAGGATCTAGGCCCCTAAGTTATGGCTTGTAGTCTCCCCCCTGGGAAATTTGTCAGAGGTGGGAAAGGAAAGAAATGTTGAAAATTGAGGGTTCTAAGAATTTGTGTGTAATTTCTGCGGAATGAGTTGTGGCGGGACAAGTCTCTGGCGGTGTGGAACGAGAGAAGAAAAGGGAATAAGACGACCATGGGGAGGAGAAGACTCTAGTAGGAGTCTCGGTGGTTCTGATTTTAGGGGGTTTTTTTGTTTAAATTGGATCAAAATGCTGTATTCATGTAAAGTGAGTGACCCGAGTGGTTTCTGACTCTTTGTGGTTCCCGTGGCGGGGTTGTGGTTTACCCGATGGTGTTGGAGGTACACTTATTTTTGTGGTGTTTATTTTAGAGGTGGTGAGGTGGGGTCAAAGGGAAATGGGGGGATTTGTTGTGGGGGGAGGGGGATATTGTATGTGGGGGGGGGGATATTTTATGTGGGTGGAGGGAGATATTGTATGTGGGTGGAGGGGGAATTGGATGTGGGTGGAGGGGGTAGTGGATGTGGGTGGGGGAGGTATTTTATGTGGGTGGAGGGGGATTTTATTGGGTGGAGGGGAGTTGTATGGGGGGAGGGGGTTTTTAGGGGTGGAGGGGGATAAGTTTTGGGTGGGGGGAATTGTATGTGGGTGGAGGGGTATTGGGTGGGGGGCGGGCGTATTGTATGCGGGTGGAGGGCGATATTGTTGGGGGGTGGTGGGGGATTTTGTTGGGGGGTGGCGGGGGATATTGTATGCGGGGGGAGGGGGATATTGTATGCGGGGGGGAGGGGTTTTTGTTGTGGGTGGAGGGGGTTTGTATGTGGGTGGGGGGATTTTATGTGGGTGGGGGGGATTTGTTGTGGGTGGTGTGGGTGATTTTTTGTGGGTGGAGGGGGGGATGGATGGAGCATTTAGCCCCGTGTTATATTTTTGTGAACGACTTGTGTGATCATTGCTATTGTTTCCCCCAAAAAACAGTTCTTTTTTGCCCCCTGTTTAGTGGTTAAAAGGGCATTTTTTGTTGAGGCCGTTTTTTTTGTTGGGGCGGGGCGATGGGTTTTGGGGGGGGGTTTAGGGGGGGGGGGGCCAGGTGTTCGTGTATGGGCCCCGAAATTTTTGTTGGGGCCCTGGCCCCAAAACCAACACGGTTCGAAAAAGGGGGAACGAGGTTACAAAAAATGGGGAGTGATTGCCCAAGATATTACCCCCTCCAAGTAGAGGATAGCATGGGAGGGAGCTTTGGGGGTTTTGGGTGTCAACGGCTTTAAAAATTGTGTGATGGGAGTAAAAAAAATTTTCTTGTCACCGGGTGTTGACCGCCAAAATAATAATTTAATAAATTTTTAAGGGGCCCTTGAAAACTGTTAATTTGTCGATAAGGTGTGAAGCTTTCCCCGTAGAAGGGTTTTTTTGAGGGTGGATCAAAAGGGGGCGTTGAAATCCCCCAAAAACAAGTTTTCTCCCGCCCCCGGGGCAGAAACCCCCGTTAACTGTGAAAAAAAAAAACCCCTGCCCCGATTAGGCGCATTTTGCATTGAAAAAGGTGGGAAATTTATGAAATTTATTTGGACAATGAATAAGATATGGGAAAAGGGGGTTACTGGTGGTCCAAGAACCCGGTGGTAGTGGGGCCTTTGAATTTGCAAAAGCCCTCCCCCGGACCTGGGGAAATGGTTTTTGGCAAAAAAACCCGTGGGTAATTTTTTGTTTTGAAGGATGGGGGTTTTCCCCTTTTAAAATTTGGGGTTTTCTGAAAGAAATTTTTTGGGCCCTTTTGTTGTGGAAAAAGGTATAACCAAACCCGGGCTTCTTTCAGGGGTGTTAAACCCCCTTTTTCCCTTTAAAAAAAGTATGTCAAGTTGATTTAAAAGCTGTGACAAACCAACCCCCCCCAATTTTTTTAAAAACAGGGAAAGGAAGGGAGAGGGGAAAAAAAAAAAGGGGGGGGGGGGGGGATCCCAAAGGCGAAGAATAGTCTGCAGCGAAAATTTCAAATTGGCTTTAAAAGTCAATAATCCCCAAGGGTGCAGAGAAGCCCCTGGGAAAAAACCTAATGGGGGGGTAAAATAAAGAAGTAAGAAGCAAAGACGTTTACTTTTTATTGGGGTCGAAAGTTGAAACCCAAAAGACTAAGGAAATGGGGGCCCGGCCCTTGCACGAAAGAAAGAGGGAAAGGGGGAAAGGGAAAAAGTTTGGGAAAAAAGGATTAAAATCAAAAAAAAAGGGAAAAGAGTCGATTTAAAAAAAAGTGAACCCAAAATGAAGTACTTAAATTGGGGATATAATATTTGAGCGGGGAAAAAGACTAGGTGGGGATTTGTTTAAACCGAGACTCCCCCAAAAAAAAAACTGTTGGAGAAAGGGAAAAAGGGGAAAAAACTACCCCAAAAACCCCCACAACCCCAAACCCAAAAAAATGGCCCCAAAGGGTTCCTTTATGGAGCGTCCGAGTCCCCGAGTACACCACCAGGTCCAAATTTAAAACAAAAGGAATAACCATTTTAAAGGGTTTTTCCTTTATAAAAGGTTTTAAAAACAAAAGGGGCGAAAATAGTAAAGGTGCTTTGGGACCATTAGTGGGGCAAATCCCTTTAAAAGAAGACAAAAATTTTGATTTGAACACTTTTAAAAAAAAAAAAATTTTTGAGAAAAGAAAAGAAAGGGTTCCCCAAAATTAAAGTCCCTGGGGTAGACCGCCCCGGATTCAAGGAGGGTGGGAAAAGGAGGGAATTAGTGGGGTGGCGGGGTGTGATGTTTTGGCAGTTTATTGTTTTTAAAGGGAGGGTGGCCCCTAGAAGGGGGGTGCAAGAGGGGGGGGTCGAAAGGGGGGCAGGATAAACCCTTTAATTCCCAAAAACCCGGAGAAAGGAGGAAAAAGTATCGGGGAGGGTAGGGGTAGAATTTTTCCCCTTACAAACCAGAAGGCAAAGGGGGAACCCCCCCGATAAAGGGGTACCCCATCTCGAAAATACGGCCAAAAAAGGTTTTTGGCCCACGCTTTGGGAATGTGTGCCCGGGAGGTCCCGAACAGTAAAAGGGGAAAAGTCCCCGGGAAGTAAAAGGTTTTCCCTTGCCCGGTTGTCGCATTTTAAATTTTCCCCCTTTAAATTTAAAAAAAAGGAATTTTTGCAAATCCAAAACTCTGGGCGTTTTGGATCTAAATTGGAGGGGTTTTGCGTGGGGGGCCCCCGTTTCCCTTTTAATTTGAGTATTGGGGGGATGCCAAAAAGGTTTTGGAAAAAAGTAGGTGAGGACTGAGTTGATATCCCCCGGAGCCCACCGTATCCGGCGAGGACCGCGAATCCGAATGTTTTGCGGCGGCTCCGGTTTCCTGATCGGTTCCAGCTGCTGTTGTAGAGCAAAAATTGGGTTGGATTGCTTGGCCCGTAGTGGACTGCAGGGCTGAATAGATGCCGTGATCGATTCTTGGGTTTGTTCAATAGGCGTAGAGACCCTGAAGGTGAGTAAAGATGTGATAGCTCTGCTCGAACCGCAGCAAACTCTTGCTTTGCACTCTGCTGCTACCTGATGTTGCGCCAGGGAAGATGTAGACAGTGTCAGAAGTTGGATGAGTAAGTTGTTGCAGGTCGGCAAGGGTAACCAACTTGTCACCAGAAGAGCAGGATGTGGAAGGAAGTGGAGGAGAGAACTGAGAATGTCCTGCAATCTGAAGGTCCGTACTGGTGGGGATAGAGGGACCAGCCTCAGCACGGGGGGGTCGCCGCAATGGAAGGGCTCTGCAGGTGATCATCTCATGACGAGCCCGTGGACCACTGGGGAGATGAATGCGCGGCATGCATAGAGACTGTGTGCCAGTGGGGCACAGGGTGTGAGTCCTGAGGTTGAGGTACGGTAATTAGAGGGACCCCTGACTTCGAATGGAGTGGCGGGGTTAGGTGCCCCGTTGTGGGGGTAGAAGGGGGCCCCGTGGCATGTTGCTCCAAGAGGGAGGTCGAGCCCTGGGTCTGAGGCATCCCGCTTAGAGAAGGGGCCCAAGGCAGAGGCTGAAGGGCAACAGGAGTGGAGGCCAGGTTATATTGGAGCCCTAGTTGAGGAGGCAGAACAGCATGTCCAGGGTGGTTATCAGTAGGAGAGGGCAGCAAGGTGCTGGACAAGTTTTGCGGGCGGCAGGTCGTTCCCACGCTAGGGTAACAGGGGAGGGCAAGGAAAACTTCCATGTCATTCAGGGGGCTCGTCCCCAGCCCCGACCTGGTACCTTTTATCTGCAGAAGGAGAAGCGGTTGGCGAGGCTAGGAAGTCCATCCTGGGCGCATGCACCTCCACCGGAACCGTGACCAAGGGCCGGGTGGCTTGCATCTCGGCGCAGGTCTCCAGGGAAGCAGGGAGCGCCGAGTTCAGCTGAAGCGCTGGAGGTGGCAGGCAGGCATGCCGCGCGAGAGGCAGAGCAGAGGATCCCACGTGACCGCACTATTCTGAAGCGCGGCGGATGCAGGGAGACTCCGCAGTTCCCGCACGGACAGTCACGGGCGACAGCGTGTCCCGGAGTTGAGGAAGCGGCAGGCAGGGGGGGCCACGATCGTGAGGCCGGTTAGGTTTACGGGAGAGAGTGGCCGCGGTTTCAGGCGGGTTTATGGGCGGGGGTTGATGCGGCGTTGTCCAGCTCGGCGGCCGCCATTTTCTTCATGGCCGCCAGCAGCACCCGACCCGCTGGAATCCGGCGGAGCCCGGGCAAAATAAGTTCCAATGTCCTCCCGGGGGTGAAGGAGGTTGGGTAGAGGTTTAGTACCCTTCTACTGGCATTCTTTCCCATCTTAGGATGTTGTAGTCGCCACTCAGGTGTATGAAAGTGGGGAGCCCTGATGAACGCCACGTTCTTCAGCGCTTCCCTGACCTGGTCCGCCCCCCGGCACTTTTTAAATGTGGGGTCATGCAGGTTTGGAGGGTCATGCTGTGGCCAGGCAGGTATAGTCAATGTCCAGTGAAACTAAAATGGTGGTTGAAAGACTCCTTTTTCGGCAACTTTTTAAATGTGGGGTCATGCAGGTTTGGGGCTCATCTGCTGTGGCCCAGGGACAGGTATAGTCAATGTCCAGTTCAACTAAAATGGTGGTGAAAGACTCCCTGTTTCGCACTTTTTAAATGTGGGGGTCATGCAGCGTTTGGGGCTCATGGCTGCGTCCAGGACATGGAGATTCATGTCCAGTTCAAGTACATGATGTTCAATCATATCTGCCTTATGGCACTTTTAAATTGTGGGTGATGCAGGTTTAAGGGTCAATGCTGTGGTACAAGACAGGGATAGTAAATGGTCTGTGACTTTTTGTTGTGACTTTTTTTATAACCTAAGTGTGTTGCCTAAGATGTAGCTCGTATCCATTTTGACTGTTGTGGATGTTAATCTTCAGCTTCTCCAGCCTTGTTTGGTTGTTAATAATGATGGATGTTGTTGATCTCCCATAGACTTTAATGGTCATCGCGCATAATCGATGCTCACCTATCGAAAAACCTTATCGATAGCGGCCGACTATCGACTATCGATCGATCTCGATAGCCAACGCAATCGCTCAACACTAGTAATAAATAGAGATCAGCGAGCAGTAAAAAGTTCTAGTTCGATTAGAACCTCAAACTTTAGTGTGTTTGGTTCGAGGTTCTATTTGAACTGGAGCTAGAACCCCATTAAAGTCTATGGGAGAAGATGTTCTGCGTTAATTTTATACCTATACAGGGAGGGAGAAGCTGTAATTCCATTCCATAACAGTAAACTGGATACATGAACAACTTAATGAAGAAAATTTGGCTTAAGAGTAGACAGAGGCCATAGGCTAAAATTCTTCATTCCTTGCAATGGCCTACTTGAAATAGATGAGGACGATTGCAAGCAGGGCGTATAGTTATAGGAGGTGCAGTGGTAGCAGCTGCTATGGGGCCCAAAAGGGCCCAAAAGCCCCTTTGACACATAGGAGATTTGGAGACGGTGTGTTATACAATTCCTGAACCCCAAATAAAAGAGAAACTTTTGGGGGCATTGAGTATGAGTTAGCCAATCCAAGATTATGTATTTATATATCCATTGTAGTATGAGTGTTAGGCGTCTTATGTGAGTCTGCCAAATGCCTCAAAATAACATTTTCTGGCTGTGGGAAAGATGCAGCCAGCAATACCAAGCTCCCTTAACTATTGATGGTCTATGGAAAGGAAAATGGCTATCTAACTAAGAGCAGTGCTGTACAGTACATGAGAGACAAGCTGAAGGTGTTCACAAACAGCAAATACAGTGAATTTATATATAACATGGTCATTGTGATTTTCAGCAGCCAATGAGGCCCTATCATTGGATGGCTGCCCAAAAGTGCAGAAAGGGTGTTTAGATGCCGAAAAAGTACAGAATGCTGCTGAAAATGAAAATGAAAAATGGTAGTGTTAAAACTAGAAACTAGAACTTTTCTCGAACGAACAGTAAAACGGTTGGTATGAGTTCTAAAAATTTGAGAAGTTCTACGAGAACTTAACTTTTCTAGAACAGTTCGATCAACTCTAGTAATAAACATATCTTAGTTCTTCAGTCTAAAATTACATTGTTCATATTTTCCAACAGATGCAAGAATTTTTTCTAGCCCACCTATTCCCTTAATTTTGTCCCTCCAATGTCTAATTACTGATAATACACATTTGTTTATGTATGGTGACTTGGATGGTTGCTGTAACATTTCATTACTTAATCTTCTAGGACTTTTAAAAATAAGTCCCCTAGATTCTTTAGCCACCCCCAACAATAAACAACCTGTTTTCCTAGTATTTAATAATTAAAACAATGGTTATATAAGTTGTTTTTTTATGCAATTTTTTATATTTATTAATAGAACTGCAAAACAAAGATAATGTAAAGGTCACTGCTTACATCTTAAAAGTACATTTATTAAAAGCAATCAATTGTATTGTTGTCAGGGACACACACCAAGACACAGACAAGTGAGGCCCTGACACTGGTCCCAGCCTCTGTCCCTGGTTTTGGGACCCGACTCCTTATAGCGGGCCCCAACCAGAAGACTAATGACTACACTGAGCCAAGTGAAACACAGACAGAGACAAACACAGAACAAGAAGACGTAGTCGGACAGTCCTAGTCGGTAACAAGACGGGCAGCGCAGTACAAAATCGTGAGACAAAGGCAGTAACCGGAAAAACAAGCAGAGTCAGAATTAGCCACAGAGATCCAAGAGAGAAAGGCGAACTATCGGGATGGAACCAATATAGCAGACAGGAAGAGGAAGCAGTGGCTATAAATAGGGAAAGGGGAGGGAAAGAAGAGCAGAAGTGATAGGAAGCAGAAACTGTTCAATCACCCAGAAACTGATTATGAAACCCTAAGAGTGCTTGGAGGATCCTGGCCATGGGCGTTGGCCAGAAATCAATTAAGATCCAGGTCTAAAACAGAGTTCACACAGGACGCATGGAAAGAAGCCAAGCCGCAGTTTATCGGTCGCAGCGGCCGTGGCCGGCCACCAGAGCCAGATGGCTTGAACGTTACACTCCCCTCTTTATGATGGGCACACCGGACCCTCTTAGGTCCCACCTGGCTTGGAAGGGTTGGCTTGGTGAAAATTTTGTCACAGTCTGGGAGAGTGCAGGTCCCTAGCGCCAACATACACTGAATACCTCGGACAATATCCCGTACTGTGTATTGAGGTATTGGATGATGCGTTCTGAACTCTGCGAGAATCAATTATGCTTTCTATTTCATACTCTAGCTCCCCTTGTATGACCACAGGGCGAGGAAGGGGACGACCGACCAAAGCAGGAATGTACTTTTTCAGCAGAGATTTATGAAACACCAGATGAATGCGGAGTGAACTCGGAAGGTGCAATCTGAAAGATACCGGGTTAACAATTTCTGTGATAACAAAAGGAGTGCGATAAAGAACGGAGGCGCGAACGTTGTAGAAGGGACCCGGAAGGCGAAGATTTTTCATCGAGAGCCACACCTTTTCGCCGACTACATATTCGAGTCTGGGTCGACGTATTTTATTAGCATATTTAATTTGTTGCGATTGGGTTTTTTCTAGAGTCTCGCGACTCCTAGCCCAGACTGTGCATAGTCGCTTAACGGCGGATTTTACTGAAGGAAATTTAGTTCACTAACCCTGTAGCGGCGGACGATATCTGGGGTGAAAACCGTAATTACAGTAAAAGGGGGAACAGTCTGGTCGAGGAATTCTGGTGATTGTTAAGGGCGACTCAGCAATAGGCAAAAAACTCACTCACCTCTCCTGACCTCCGAAACATTACATCTGAAGAATATTGCTCTAGTGACTGTATAAGTCTTTCAGTCCTGCCCATTAGTTTTGGGATGGAAGGAGGAGGAGAAGGAAGAGATGCCCAATCTACAACAAAAAATGTCTCCAGTAACTTACACAAACCCCTCTGTCAGACACAAAAATGGAAGGAATCCCATGGAGTCTCAGTATATGACGAACAAATAAATCGGAGTGGATTTTGGCTGAAGGTAATTTCTTTAAATAAGGTGACACATTTTAGAGAAGCGATCCACACCACCACAAACTTACCGACCATACCCTTGGAGGGAGAAAAATCGTAATGGAAAATCCATAAGAGTTGTGAGGACCAGGGCTATTGGGCAACGGAAGGAGGTCTGCAACTAATCCCTCGGGAGTTGGGGGTTTTTCGGGGGGCGGTACCTTTGTCCTGGCACAAGTCTCACAGGCAGTAACAAATTCCTTGACATCACACTGCCACAAAGGCCACCAACAGGTACAAGATAGGAGGTATCCGGTGCCCACGATGCCAGGATGCCCAGACAGAACTGAGGAGTGGACCTCCTCAGAATTTTCAAAATGAGATGACCTTGGAACAAAGAGCTTACCAGGGGGTAGTCTGGGGAGGTGCCGGAGCCTGTGACGTTCGCAATCGCCAGAAATAAATCTGCAGTGAGGGTAGCAATGACTACTCCCAGAGCAAGGATATTTTCAGGTTCCTCCTCTGAGATGTCACTTGTACCAAGGCGTCGGCCTTAACATTTTTTGCCCTGGACGTGTTTAGGTTACCCACAAAGTTGAACCTAGTAAAAAACAAAGGCATCGGGCTTGGGCAGGGGGTTCAACTGCTTAGTTATGGTCAAGATACAGAGGTTTTTATGATCAGTAAGAACTGAAACCCTATGGCTTGTCCCCTCCACAGAAAGGTGCACCTCCATTCTTCAAATCCCAATTTTTTGGCTACCAATTCTTCTGTTTCCAATATGTAGTTATCTCCGCGGTGTAGCATTTAATGGAGAAGAAGGCGCATGGGTCGGAGAGTGGTATAAGGGTCAGTTCCCTGGACGGACGGCTCTACACCTGTTTCGATGCAGTCCACCTTCTACGACAAAGGTTGTATGGGTACTGGGTGGACACAGACAGGTGCAGAAGTAAAACACTTTTTCAAGGTAGAAAATGCTGCTCAGCATCAGGTGTCCAGGATGGTAGGGTTCAGCCCCTTTCTAGTAAGGTCAGTGAGATGTTTAACAATCAGGGGAAAAATTCTCAATACATTTGCAATAAAAGTTAGCAAAACCTATAAACGTTGGATCTCTTTCAACGGTAGTAAGTCTCACCCCTCGTGATGGCAAAAATACTTTTTCTGGATCCACTATGTCACGTCTAGTGAGATACAGTGAGCCCTGACTGGAACCCAGCCACTGTTTCCTCTACTTGACATGCTGCCCTAGGCGGCAGAGGCAACTTGGCGACAGTCCCTGCACTGCTAAAGTGCAGGGGCGTCAGAAAACGAAAGGGAAGAATAGACAAGAATAGTCAGAACAGTCCGGGTCAATATCATATAGAGAACGCCAATGCCACAAATCAGAAACGAAGGAATAACGTAAAAAGCGGGGGTCAAAAAGCCAAAAAGGAAGCAAAAGGCACAAAATCAGGAGACAAGCCGGGGTCAGGTGAGAACAGCCTGAGGTCAGGTACACAGGTAAGCAGAACAAAATAGCCACAGGGAATAGGCAGACAGGAAAATATCAACAGGCGCTGCACTCAGCCTTCAGGGAGATTAAATGGGATTCCCGATACCGCCCCTGTAGCTGATTGGTGCGCCTTCTCCGTGTCTCCCAATGGCTGGTGTGACACTCGACACTGTCAGGAGTGGCTGGGCGTCGGTCACCTCACAGAGCTGCCAGCAGCAGAGTATCAGGGTGGGGTTGCAAATCTGCAGCTGCAGCCTGTGTCCCTGCAGTCTGAATTCAGCCTATCCCGACACCATACTTATAGAACTGGAGGACTAAAGTAGCGTACCCCAAGAACCCTATCTCCTGAAACTCAAAACTGACATTTAGGAACAGTTGGCGCATAAAACTGATTCTGATGAAATCATGGAGAGGATTCCCTACATGATCCCGATGGGGTATCGCAATCCAGGGAGATTGATGAGGATGTTCATCTAGGTTACACAATACGAAACGACCCAAAGTCCCTGAAACCTGAAATCATTATCAAATCGTTGGATGACGGCTGGGTGCATTACAAAGAAAGAAAGGCAGTCTAGGTATTCAAGTGCATCAGATGTATTAAAGGCTGTCTTTCCATTATCTCCTTCTATGAGATCGGGAATGATTAGGTTGTACGCCCCCTGGAGATCGATTGGAAAAAAAACCAGTGGGTGCACACCTGGTTAAAAAGACCGAGATCAGGGTGAAGTGGGAAGTGGTCCTGTATAGTAATCTTATTGAGCTCCTGTAGTCAATACAAGGATTGGACCCCATCTTTTTTCCCGACAAAGAAAAAAACTGCTCCCACGCCGAGATAGACGGTAGTTATGTGACCTTTTCCAGGCTTTCCTTATATATTTGGACGCCATAGATTCTTGTTCCGGGCGTGGATAAGTTGAATAATACGACCCTTAGGCAGGCTTTGCCCTGGAATGAGGTCTATAGTGCAATTCATATGGCCCATTGCAGCGGGTGTGACTTGTCGGTCAATGGTGCTCATCTAAGACGTCTTTGAAAATTCAGAGACAAAGTTGGGAACGGAATATGATTTATATTTTATAGAACATACCAAGAACTGTACAGTCTTTAAATGAGAACCACATGAGTCCCCCCATTTAACCAACTCAGCAGTCCTCTAATCGAACACAGGATTATGGAGGCATGCCCTTGTAAGCCCAAACATATAATGTCCCTGCAAGCCTCTCCTGCAAAAAAGGGACACGTTGTTCTCAATGCAAGCACCAACGTTCAAGGTAATTTCTGGGGGTACGGTATTATATTCTTCCTCCGGTTAGGGGGGTAGGAATCTGCACCTAAACGGAAAAAGGGAAGACATAACGGAATTATTCTAACCCTAAGGCTTGGGACCACAGCCATGCTTAATGAAAACTCATGGCAGACTCCTGAATCAATTGTGGTATTGGCCATACCAAAACTCTTGGCATCCAGAAATTAAGGTTACAGGCAAGGAAATCTTATTATCAAAGTTAGGTACCTGTACGCCTGAGTTATCCTTCTTGACATTCTTCAGGCGTTTGCTGATTTCCCACGTTCTTCAGGCGTTTGCTGAAGGCGGTGGAAGAGGAGTTTTAGCAGAAACAGCAGAGAAGGATTTGACAGGAGAGCCTGACCTGAACTGCACAGTCAAACCCCAATCTTTTCCCTGCGTCTCTCTCTCAACCTTCTGTCAATGGATATTGCCAAAGTCATAAAATAATCTCCTAAAGTCTCCAGAATCGGATAACTGACCATAGCATCTTTCACTGCTTCAGACAGCCCCTGTCTGAAGAGGGTCTTGAGAGGTTGGTCAGGCCACCCAATTACGGCGGAATTTGGAACAATAATCCTTGGCTGAGCGGCGACCCTGCTGGATGGATAAGAGATGGGATTCTGCTAACGCTGCCCGGTTAGGATCATCATAAATATGGTCCAATGATAGAAAAAATTGGTCCACAGATCTCCACTCTGGGGCCTCAGGAGGCATACCTAATGCCCAAACCTGAGGTGGGCCCTGGAGGAGGGACATCGCCATGGCGACTTTCTCAGCCTCCGAGAAAACCGAAAAAACAGGCGACAAGATTCCCTGAAGGTCCAAAATCCATCAGGGTTATGTTCAAAACAGTCAGGAAACCGCATATTTGGTTTGTGCTGTAAATTTTGACCCACAAACCCAGGAGCAGGTAAGGACACTGACGGGACGACTGGATCAGGCTCCGGAGTAGACATGGCATTCAGCCGAAGTGAGATCTGGGACATAAGGCCCTCCATGCCCTGAAATTGTGTTATTAACTCGTCCAGACGGTCAGAAACCGACAGGTCGGTATTCATCCTTAACCGCCGGGGAAGTTGTCTAGAATAAGGGCCTGCTATAATGTCAGGGACTGTCAGGGACACACACCAAGACACAGACAAGTGAGGCCTTGACACTGGTCCCAACCTCTGTCCCTGCCTTTTGGGGAAAACGGCCCCAACCAGAAGACTAATGACTACACTGAGCCAAGTGAAACACAGACAGAGACAAACAAACACGGAACAAGTAAGTGTAGTCGGACAGTCCTAGTCTTTAACGAGATGGGCAGCGCAGTACAAAATCGTGAGACAAAGAGTAACCGAAAAACAAGCAGAGTCAGAATAGCACAGGAGATCCAAAGAGAGAAAGGCGAACTATAGGGATGGAACCAATATAGCAGGCACAGGAAGGAGGAAGCAGTGACTATAAATAGGAAAGGGGAGGAAGAAGAGCAGAAGTTATAGGAAGCAGAAACTATCAATCACTCAGAGAACAGATTAACCCCTAAGAGTGCTGGAGGATTCCTGACCACGGGCGTTGGCCAGAAATCAATTAAGATCCCAGGTCTAAGAACAGAGTTCACACAGGAAGCATGGAAAGAAAGAGGAACCGTAGTTATTGTTGCAACGGCCGTGGCCAGCGACCAGAGCCAGATGGCGCGAATGTGACAATTGTATTATAATTAAACTAATACATTGTATTGCAAATTGTAATCAAAATGTGAAGTTATGATGATGATGTTAATGTTGCCACACCTGTATAAAAGCTTTTATGTAACAACCAAAATAAAGGACTAGGCTTCTGAAATCAACCTGATGTCAGCTGCCAATATTTCCTGACATATGTGCATATGTCCAATCTTCTATTAATTTTTTTAAAGTTTTTATTTTTGAAAAGTTTTACAAAGTACATAGAAATAAAAAGCACATTTCAGTACACATGGAAAATATCCCAACATCAGAAATTCAAATATGAAAATATTGCAACTACTGTCCCCCTTTAAGATAATACAGACAATGATGTTATGATGGACAACATCAAACCTTGCATCCCCCCAAAAGACTATCTTCCAAAATAAGCCCTCACATTCACACCCCACTCAAACACAAACACTCCTCCGATGTCCAAGTCCCTCAGCCAGTTAATCTAATGCAGCACAGTTCACTTCGCCAACCACAAGCTCTATATATCAGAGAATCTTTTGGGAACCCCCCTGGACTCATACATGAGCTTATATAATGGTAAATCTGTGTTAATAAGTTGAATCCAGTGAGCTAATGATGGCATCTTTGGAGGCTCCTAATTTAACAGTAGGGATTTTCTTGCACAGAACATCAACAGCCTATACAGTTGGAAGGAATAAGGTATTCCACCAACCCTAACAGACTATTCTTTGGTGCACACACTCCAGGAAAACACAATTTTTTATTTAATTTCATTTCATTAAACCCAAAAGGATCAAATTGTAAGACAGTCCCAAACCATATGAAGTAGCATTCCACAGGCCCTATCTCTCCTGGCAATTTGTTAGAGATTGCCACATTCCAACTTGTTATCTCCCTTCCCAAACTGCTAAATACATGCATGTCTAAATTGAAAGTAAGGAAACAAAGGAGGTTAGTTCAGCCAACTTCACATTCCTCTACAGTGAGACAAAAGGAGACCAGGAATCACTACTAACTTCTCCATTATAGACCCCTACAAACTTCTTCTGAATTGCAACCGTTGCTGCCATGTGAAATGTGACATTGGGTACTTCCCCTGCCTATACACTAAATTTGCTACTGTCTCATAAGAGCGACATAGCGCCACTTCCAGTGCCATCGCCGGGTTATTACAATCAACCCTGATCCACCAAGCCATATATGACAGCTGGACTGCCACAAAATAAATGTAAAAATCCAGGCATTAAGTTTGGATGCAACATCTTACATCACATTAAGGCTCACAAATTGTTGTACATCCTTATGCACCTGGATGCCCAGATACAGAAACTGATCAGAGACCACAAGCTGACATCTCATGGAAATATCCTCCATCCTAACATCATCCACCAGAAACAAGACAGACTTTGACCAATTTACCCTTAAGCCAGAAAAGGACTCAAAGCGATCAACCACATCTCGAAGAGTATCCAATGAGGCCCAAGGGTTTCCCAGATATTTCAACAGGTCATCTGCATAAAGTGACAACTTCTCTATCACCCCCATAATGTTCCAGCCCTCAATGACAGGATTTCTGTTAATTACTATGGACAGCGGCTCCGTTATCAAGGCAAATAACAATGGGAACAGGGGACATTTGTGCCTTGTAATGCTACCAAGAGCAAAGGAGGAAGAAAGTTAACTATTGCCACGAACTTCACCAACCGGCTTTAAACATAAGGGGCCACATGAATCAAAACTGTCTAGGTCTAAGACTTTCTCTGTTGCCCATAGAAACCAATCAGAGTGCCCCTTTCATTTCATATAGAGCGCTGAAAAAATGAAAGGGGAACTCTGATTGGCTGCTATGGGCAACAAAGGAAGTCTTAGACCAAGACAGTTTTCATACATGTCCCCCAAGATGTTTAACTATTTCATAAAATCTGTAGGAAACCCTGTAACCGGCAATACTGCCCACATGAAGCACCACTCTACCAAATCAAAAGTCTTTTCGTTGTGAAGAGAGACTATTACTCTGCATCCAGCATTATCATGCTCAAGCTGCAAATTGGTGTACAATCTTCTCAAGTTTATATCCGTAGTCTTCCCTGGCATGAAGCTAGATTGATCCACACCTATAATTGACAAAATTATGAAAGCCTTCGCCAAAATCTTAACATGGAAACTTATAAGCAAGATATACCGGTATGAACTACAAGCATCTGGTGGTTTACCTGGTTTGTGTATCACCACGATGGTGGCCTCAAGCAAGGCAGCAGGACACCCCTCTGAAAAATGCCCTTGAATAACTGTTCTAGGTGAAGACTGTGCTCCTCCCCATAAAGTTTGTACCACTCAGCCAGGCCCGGTGCTTTACAAGTGGCCATGTAACCTACGGTTCTCTGATTCTCTTCAACTGTAACTGGACCCCCTAGGACTTTTCTTGCCTCCTCAGAAGTCACAGACAGGGAAATTAATGCAATAAAACTCTGAATTTCAGTATCCATGTACTTGAGTCTAGTAGAATACTCCAGGGCTTTATGGATTAAATTACAACAAAAAATTCTGGAGTCTCTTCCTCTGTCCTCTATGGAAGACCTAGAATACAGATATTATTTCTGCAGTTGCAGTTCTCCGAATCCTCCACTCTCTCAAAGTAGTTTGATTTGTTGCTGCATTGTGGAACTTGGGTCCCAACAGAATCTTCATTCGCACTAAGTTGCCACTCTGCTTCTGCAGTTCTGTCACGGACCTTATCAATATCTGCCTGCAAGCGGTTTATATCAGACTGGACATGGTCTATCTTGACCGTCATAGCTGCCTGGCAAGAAGCAATAGCGGCCATGATTTTCCAATATGCCACTAGAGGACGTAGCGGCGCCCAACTTCTCCACTGTTTGACTCATCTCATCTACCTTGAACTTCTGCGTAGCAGGGGCGGTTGCCCTTCCGCCCATATAGAACTACCATGTACAGTACAGCAGGTACACATCCGGGTCTAAAAAGGTTATAGCCAAACAAAGAGAGCAACACTCTCAAGGCAGAATCCAGAATCTCCCTAAGGGACACAGAAAAAGGAGTGACCAGAAAGAAATCCAACTGTATGGGGCCCTGTCCACCACCCGGAATTCCGTGTCACAGCTGTCAGGTTACCGCAGTGCTACCACTGCTGCTCAGGATACTCCTCCTAACAAATAAACTCAAAATGTATCAACCCAAAATTACCATTAACACATAAAGTATGATGTGTCACAACAAACAGTCTCAAAATCACATCGGTATGTAAAACCATTCTAAAGTTATTACCACATAAGTTATGACATGTCAGATTTCAAAAAGGGGCTCCATGTCTGAGGTCCATTGTTAAGGAGTTAAAGCTAATTTAATGAGATAGAATACTCCTTTAAATTGTGCTGCGTTTGGTTAGGAGCTAGGAAAGATAAAAGGCGACATGTCAGAAAAGAGGCGCCTCCACGCCAGTTTTAAGGTGCATTAATGAGTGTACAGTGCGCCTGAATGAATAAACGAACCTGTCAAAAATCTGGTGTGTGATATACCTTGCATAGAATAATTGATAGGCGCATAGCATATCATTGCTAGCATATTTGATTTGCCTACTTTAGGTGCATTCAAATGTGTTGTGCCTGGCGAATAATGCCCCTTTTTTTGCTGTATTACAGTTAATTTATATAGAGAATAGGGCGTCAGTTTTTTTGGCACAAAATACACCCAAGAATACCTTGAGACTAAATGTCTCATTTAAGCCCCTTGGAGCCATCGCATCTAAGCGATGGATCCAAAAGGCTTCTCTTTGTAGCAGCTTCCTCTTAAACTGCCAAGGTTCTTGACAGTATACTTGTTCAAGAATACACCAGCGCAATTCAGACAGACCATGACTCTGACTTACAAAATGCCGAACCAATGACGTTTCACCGAAGTTTCTTCTTTCCTCATCAATTTTAGTGTTATATTTTTTTTTGGAATTAAATTGCCCACTCATGGTTTGTTTTTGTTAGTTGTCTTAATGCTCCTACTTGTCGCCCACATACACCCTTTTCCCCGGGGCATTTTGGATATACACGACCCCCATTACTATCGTGTATGATGTTCATTTAATTTGAGGGAAGCTTTTATGGATGGCTAAACTGGTCTCCTCTAAAATTGCGTACGTGTTGCTTTGCGGCACCAAATGTACGATTTTTTTGGGGGGAAAGGTAGTTTTATTGCTCCTTTTTTATCATTTTTAGAAATATCGGCTGATATTAGTTGCTGGCCTAAGGTCTTCCCTTTTCGATAAATCCAAAATGGATTCTCTTTAAACGGGATCCAATTGGATCTGATTGTAAGATTTTCCAGTTTTATTTTAACCTGTTTAACATACCAGATGGGATGTATGTAGACATAAATGAAAAGCCTTTTCCTCTTTTTCTTTTTGGGGTTTCCCAAAAACCTTAGATTGAGGAATAAAAAAACCCTCTTTCCTATTTTCGTTACCCCCTCTTTTTTTATATTTCTGTCAAAAAATTTTTTTGTAGTTTATTATGTGGATTGATATTCCTATCGCTTGCACAAATGCGTTTTTCGCGCAAAAATTGAGTTTTAACTTCCCTTTAAAGACCGGGGGGGGCATGAGACTTTTTCGATGGAGAAAAATTATTGCAATCATGTCTTTTAAATACAGGGAGGCCAAGTTTTTTTTTTTTTTTATTAATAACCCAATATGAAATCTCATATTGATTTTTTAAGATGGTAAATTTGATTAATGGATGGATGTTATTGATATACGTGGTGAAGCCCCCAAAACTCTTGGTAAAAATGCCCAAAACTGTCGGAATTTTTAGGGAGACCAGTTTGTCATCCGTGAAAGGCTATCCCATCAATTAAATGGACATCATACATGCGTTGTAATGCGGTCGTGTTATTCAAATGCACCTGTGGAAAGGGTGATGTGGGACAGACAAGTAGGAGCATTAAGATCAGCTACAGAACACAAATCCATGATTAGGCAATTTATTTTCCCGAAAAAAATGATACACTAAAAAATTGAAAGGAAAGAAGAAACTTCGGTGAAATCTTGCTCAGCATTTGTAAGCAGGTCATGGTTGTTGAATTGCGTTGGTGTATTCTTGGAAAATGTACTGTCAAGAACCCTTTGGGGCAGCTTAGAGGAAGCGCTACAAAGGGGAAACCCTTTTGGTCCATCGCTTAGTGCGATGGCCCCAAGGGGGGTTAATGAGACATTTAGTCTAAAGGTATTCTTAAAAAAGTATTTTTTTATTGTTTTTATTTTCAGTGTTGATTTTAAGTGTTTTATGTGTTTGAAATTAGCCCCCAATAGTGCCGTGTGGGTTGAGAGCGCATCCCTTGAAAAAGGGGGGGGTTCTCCGAAACGCGCTGCGTGCAAGACATGATCTGCCGGTCTCCTGGCATCTCTAAAGAAAGCCCCGGCCGGGGGCAAGAAATAACGGACTTTCTTGGATTAAACGATGTTTTATCGCGATGGTGCTAATCCCCCTCATTTCTTTTTACATTTTCCCTTTGACTAATTGATTTCGTTTTAAAGGGAATTTTAATTAAAGCTTGTAAGATAAGATATTTTTTTAATAGATTTATCAGGTGTGGAAAAATGTGAATGGTGTTTGAATTTTTGGGGTATGTCCTTAAATTATGTGGCTATTTCTTTAAAGTGATTTTTTACTCTGTTTTTTTCCCCACAAGTTTAAGTTTTTGGAAGACACTGATTATGTTTTTTGAAGAGATGCCAAACTAACGGAAAAAACCGGGCAAAACTCTTTAGCTTCACTGAAGAGGGGAAAACAAAATATCTTGAGACACGCTGAAGCTGCAGGCTTGAATGGGATAAAACCCCAAATGAGGCGGTGATTGACTATCCACGACCGCGCTGGAACAAGCTGAGAAGAAAGAAACAAGAAAAACAGAAATGAAAGAAAACAGCACCTTAAATCACATGCAAACTGCATTGACTGAATAATACGTCAATGCAGCTCGTATATCCAGAGGCTTTCGAGAAGTAAACTCCAGCCTATTCTGTTATAGATGATAATCTATACAGAGAAAGATGGTTTGCACTTAGGCAACAATTATTCTCCTCGATTTAATGTATTTGACTTTAACAACATCTTCAATCAGGCCATGACAAAAATCCAGAAAGAACAGAAATGAAAAGAAATTGATGATGAATTTAAATAACAGTACCTCAGAAATATACAAGCAAGCATGTACGGATCTTGATATGAATGTTGAAGGTTAAAGATTTCGTTATATTGCAATACAGAATTAAAAAATATCGGAGAGGGACATAAAGATTACGTCCTTAATCTGGGTGTAGACTAATTGTCTGAAGACCGGAAATTTTCCCGTATACGGTCCAGAAGTATATGAATGTTGTTAAAACAATAGCTGCGTCTTCTGGTATGGAGAACACCTGATGAGATGGCCACAACGCTCAAAAAGAAGGCAGACAATATCGAAATTTTTTTTTTTAGGGGAATCAAACGAAGCCGACAGAGGAGCCACAGCACGGCGGACCTATAATACAGAAAATAAGTGGTTGTACAAGCCAGAAGAGGAACGAGGAATCCGGAAAACAACTGTACGCCCGTTAGTGTGTAATATTTCCATCTATGACACTCACTTTCTTTCTGAACAAACAAGCTGAATCAAAAGGGACTTAAATTAGTGCCAAAATCAGGTCATTAAACACTTTTTGACTCTCAAGATAGATTTTTACAAATTTTGTAGAACAATACGGCTCTTTTATAGATGCTTTTTTTCACGATATAAATGTATCGTTAATAAAAAGTGAAACATTCTCAGTAAAAAAACTTAGGCGTTCGAAGCCAATTTTGACCCGAGGTGAAAATGCTCCATAAGAAACATGTCAAACACGGTAGTTGTTAGGATAGTTTCTGAAAAAATGGATACATTTAAGAATAAATCGTAATAATAGTGTATACAACTTTACTAAAAAGAGAGGGCTTAGCATTTGAACTGATCTCTAAAATAATCAGTCATGTGAAAAAAGCTGATAAAGGAGGAGACGTGCTGTTATCATGGGATAGGTCATAAATAACTTGAGGAAAGCATTCCCTTCAGTATGATTGACCAACAAGTTTATAAAGTCCTCGATCAGATCCCACAAATGAATTTGAAATCTAATTGCGACCAGTCTGCAGGCAAGCAACTAGGTCCTTTAATGAGTTAATTTCACCTCTGAAAAAAACCCTTCTGACAAAGTAACATTCCGTGGGTGTAAACCTATGCTGTATTTAGTGCCCTTCTACCCAAATACACAAATCTTCCACCAAGAACCCACTCATAAACCCGGGACGGACCAATTGTCTCGGTATTGATTTCATGTGTTAGGCCTTTAGCAGCGTACATGAACACTTTTTTGCAAAGCATACAGGAAAAAAAATATATCCAATAATTTTACAAGATACAGGAAAATTCCTTAGATAAATTGATTCGATCGATTGCACTAATGTTAAATGGGGATTGTGTACATTGGATGTTAATCCCTTTTTTTAAATATACGTACAATGAAGGGATTACAGGCGAGCCGTATGGTAAGAGAGGTACTTGCCAAATTCTTCATTGTCAACCAACACATTGCATTTCTTGTGTTAAGCTTTTTGAATATTATTTTGACTAGAATTATTTAGTTTTGGAGAAGTTTATTTACCTCCAGCTACGGGGACCCGATGGGCGTCTCCCTAGAGCCCCCAGTTACGCGAATATTATCATGCGCTATTGAAAAAGGAATATATTTTTTACTTCAATCCTTTTTTCATCATGCAATGTGTGGCTGAGGATACGTGGATGATGTCTTCCTCCTTGGTCGGGGTATCCGACCAGAGTTGAGGACTTCACCTACGTATATCATAACATCCTCCATAATCAATTTAATCTCTTAAAAAAAATCAATATGAAGATTTCATAATAGAAGAAAAATCGTTGGATCCCTGTTTAAAGAGAATCCATTTTGGATTTATCAAAAAGGGAAGACCTTAGCGCAAAGCAAAATTATCAGCCGTTATTTCTAAAAATGATAAAAAAAGGAGCTATACCAAACTAATCTTGCCCCTATAACAAATCCAGGTACATTTGGGTGCCGCAAATGCAACTACTGTACGGCAATTATTAGAGAGACCAGGATTAGTCATCCGATGATATGGCTATCTCCATCAAATTTATATGGACATCATTAACATGCGATAGTATGCGGTCGTGGTATTATGCTCAAATGCCCTGTGGAAAGCGTGTATGTGGGCAGTCAAGTAGGAGCATTAAGATCAGGATAACCGAACACTAATCCATGATTAGGCAATTTAATTCCAGAAAAAAGTTAACACTAAAATTGATGAGGGAAAAGAAGAAAATTCGAGTGAAAATGTCTTGCTCTGCATTTTTGTAAGTCAGGAGTCTTGCGTCTGTCTGAATTGCGCTGGTGTATTTCTTGAACAAGTGTACTCGTCAAGCAACAAAACAAATCAAAAATACCACCTTGAGCTTAAGAGGTGGAAGCTGCATGCTACAGAAGGAGAAGCATTTTGGATCCTTCGCTTAGATTGCGTATGGCTCCAAAGGGCTTTTAATTGAGACATTTAGTCTCAATGGTATCTTGTAAAAGTAACTATTTATAATGTTTTTATTTTTCAGTTTGATTGTAGATGTTCTTCATGTGTTTGCAATTAGTCCCATATAGTGCCGATGTGGGTTTGAGCACTATATTTACTATTTTGCCCCCATTTTGCTCCCATTGTGATATGGTGGATTGAATGGCTGGCTTTGTGAAGCCGTAGGGCAGAGGGAATCTTCAATGGGGGAACTTGTGAGTCAAACTGTGAGGAGGGAGGGTGGGCTAGCATAGAGCTCATACAGTATTTATTAAAATGAGTTGAATATTACATGTGATAAGAGAAGGTAGTTTATGAATATAGTCTTGAGACAATACTATTACAGCCAGTGTGGAAACATGTATTTAATGGGGGCACTACAGCCTCTATTTGGAGATGAATAGTGCATTTTTACATACATAGGAGAGAGCTTTATGGAAAGATAATTTGACAGTGGTCTATTGTACAGTGGAGTTTTATTTCCCACATTGATATGCATATGTAGAAATTGAAGAGATAAGGGGCTTTTGGGAATTGACAATGATGGCAGTAGTGCTGTGTAATGTGATACTAGTCTGCTTAGTTTCTTTTAGGTAAGGCTCGCGTTGCAATAATATGAGAGATGTGAGATGGAACCATCACATTCAAGGGTGAGTGTTTGTTGGTTGCAGTGCATTGGCTGCTACGGGCAATACGGTATAGATGGGGCCACATGCATGTTATGGACGATGGCGAATTTGGACTGAGGTTGTTGATCATGGGAGCATGGTGGCAGATTCAGCAGGACATGTTATGGTTGCTAGCACGCGCGAAGGGTTGGAGTAGGGCTTTATGTGGATTCTATGAATGGATTAACTTGGTGAGATACCTGAACTGGGGGTAAACGATTATTACACCCCCCCACACCCTAAACACCTTGATTATACAAATGGATATAACAGTGAAAATGCGCTAACAGACCAACTTTACAACCGCTAATCGGACACCCTTAAGCACTAGATAAATACCAAGCACAGGATAGCATCGGCGAAACATGTCGGCCGGCGGTCAGTATGACGTTTTAAATTGTTGATCTATCACCTCTGTCTCAAGTGTCACCTGCTGCAGCACGGTGTCAAAGGGGGCACCCTTATTGTGCTGTGTCCTTGGAGATTAGGGGACGATGACCCAAAGTAGGTTTGCTTGGGATCCCTTACTGAAGCTCAGTACTTTGCTATAGATATAAGGGTCTCTAGTCAATAGGTGGCGGTTCCACCAGGACTTGTCGATTAGAAAAGGATTAATATTCCCTTTTTCAGAAGCAAAAGGGTTAAAATGATGGAGATGAAGAATTCAGGTTTTCTACATAGGTGTAACTAGAGGTTAAAGTGTTAGTCGAGGTTAAGCAAGTTCAGATCTAATATAAAAAGTTACATTTTAGTTGTTTAATAGATAGAGAATGATAGAGTTTAAGTTCTGCTATGGAAAAATAGTAAATATAGTGATTCCAAAAGTCACTCTTTGTTACTCTTGCGAAGATATGATTCCCAATTTTTTGGGAGATTATGAACGGGCTGTGACAAGATGTGGCGTTTAGAGGAGCGCATGCCTTAAGAAAGGGGGAGGAGTCTCTCTTGAACGTCGCCGCAACAAGTGCACAGACACGATCTCGAACACCTGGTCTCACTGGACGTCTTAAGAAAAACTCCTGACGGAGCAAGAGATAACGGACTTTCTTGGATTGAACGATGTTTTCATCGCGATGGTGCTTAGTAACCCTCATTTCTATTTACGTGTTCACGTTGACTAATTGATCTCTGCTGGAGCACTCCATCCATGTGAATATGGAGTGTTCAGGGGTAAGTCACTGGCACAAGAGATTTCGAGACTGCCACTGCATGAGGGCTAAAATGGAAAAACAAGCAGCACCACCATAAATGTCCATTAAAAATATAACTTCAAAAAAACTCAACAAACAAAAAATGCGGAACAGCACAGAAATTCACATAAGACCATTAAAAGGTCAATTAAAAATGCAAAGTCCGATCCAAGGCCGTAGCCAAGCCTCAACATTCACCACCGTAGGATACAAAAAGGATGGTTTCGGATCGACACATCCAACAACGTTTCGGCGCTGTCAGTGCATGGACTTTTTTCAAGACCAGCTTCAATGCTGCATTGTAAAAGAAAGGCAATGCAACTGACAGGACGTAACGTTGTGATGGTGTCTCTCACTCTGGAATAAAGCTGATTCCTGCTTTTACTATGCTGTCGTCCAAACCATCTTTTTGTATAAAAATGTAACTTATCACCCAAGTTCATATAAGTTACGTTTCAGCCCTTCAATAAGGGCATTTTCAAGCCTTTAAAATGGCTTTATATAAGGGCTGAAATGTAACTTGTATGGACTTTGGTGATTAAAGTCTACTTTCTCTATGACATTATCGGGTGGTGCGTTATTTTTCCATTTTCTCTCTATTTTGGAGTTTTTTGAGGCGTCCTACTCCGGAAGCTTGAGCACCTTTTGAATCTTTCAATATTAGCACAGTGTTGTCTCCTGTTATGTGAATTGGACTGTATGAGTGTGAAGTACCTGGCACTGTGTGGCTGTCACTATATGCAAACTATATACCTGGCACTGTGTTGGAGCTATGTGCCTGGCACTGTAATCAGAACATTGTGTCATTGTTATGGTCATATTGTCACTGGCACAAATATGGGGACATAGCAGTGATCACTTTTTGGCCGTATAATGGCACAATGTTTAGGCACAATGTCCCCGGGGAATCTAATAAAGCCTATATTTTATGGAAATTTTTATTTTTTCCTTTTACTATGATGAAAGACAGGCGCAGTGGGTACCAGTTGGTTTTTGTCTCCTTGCTTTTATTTATTTCTGGATGGTAAAGCTATTCTGGAATTTATATATATATACTTATCTATTTATTTATAGCTAGGAAGTTAAATTGTTTCTAGCCAGGAAAATGTGTGGAACAGAAGAAAACATAAAATTGAAGTGAAACAATGAAACAATGCAAGTCAAGTTAATTGCTGTTAATGTTTTACCGTATAACTAGCTAAGTACTAATTCTGGGACGTTCACAGCTAAGGCTGAAAACAAAACAAGCTACAGAAGAATGGAGGCATAGCGCACATGTTTATCTGACCCCGCTGCATATTTTCTACCATACTGGAAATCATTTAGAAAAGTCAAAATAGAATCTCACTAACACATATTTTCTTGGCAAGTGTTCACGGAACTAAAAACAAGCATTTAGAGTATGTATGCAAAATATTCCTGGTCAAAGGGGTTTCTACAATACTGAGTAATAGCATACTGTAAAGATATAAGAGCACTGCCCAAAATTTCAATACCAGTTTTACAGTGGGGCAGATTTATTAATATTTTACATCTCTTAGATAATATAAAATTAAAGGGGTTTCATCGTTTGAAGTTTTCGTACACTCAGTTTCAAACCCAGGGTGAGTTTTTTCCCTTTTGGGGTCCCCCCTGCCAGGAGGTGTGTTCCCCCCCCTGCGGCTGTGACATCATGATTCTGTTTTTAAGGGGAAAAGGGAGAGGCAGCGCTTTGCAGACTCCTGCTGTGTTTCTTTTTGTCTGCGAGCTCTAGTGCTTCCCGGGTTCACAAGTTTTTAGCAATTATACACCACCCTTAACAAATGAAAACTTTGAGGAATGCCACTCCCCCCCCCCCAACTCCCCCCCCTTGTTATCGGGCGGGAAATAGGGGGGGGGGGGGATTTTAAAGGTGTTAATGGGGGAGAAATGGGTATAAGACTGTGTTATATAAGGGGAGAGCAGTGCATAGGGCTGGTTTTGGGGGAGATTGAGTCTATCATTTAGATAGTAATTGGCCAGATCTTTCACCTTAGAGCTGGGGGGTTTTTCACCCGCAGCCCTCTCAATAGCGGGTTTCACTTTGTTTTAAAGGGGGGGGAAAGGGGAGTAAACACAGATAGTGCAGGCAGCCGATCACAGAGCAGGGGGCATTTCCCATCCGGGGGCTTGTCCTAACAGGCTGAATGAAATGTCAGTCAGCCAATCATAGCGCAGGGGGCGTGCCTGGGGCATTTCTCGTCCAGGGGCGTGTCCGAACAGGCTGAATGAAATGTCAGCCTGCCAATCACAGAAAAAAGGGGGCGTGTCCCGACCAGCAGCTGCAGAAAGAACTGTAGAAGCACAGAAAAGCTCATATCTGCTATACTAAGTGACTTGGGTAAAGCAAACCAATTACAAAAGTGCTTATTTTTACTGTCCCCATCATTTGAGATGATCTTTGTAGCGAGAACACCCCTTTAAACTAGACAGTCTTACAATGCGCCACATCTATCATTGTGTTCATAAATCCGGCACAGGTTTGAACTGTCTAGTCTAATGTTACACTTTTTCTTAAGTTGGTTTATGCCACTAACTGAGCCAATATTTTGGCACACGGCATTGTGTTAAACCACGCCCCTTTCCACTAAGTTACACCCCTTTTATTGAAGCCACACCCATTGTGATGAACTTGAAAACACATAATAAATGTGTTATAAAGCAAAGATGACATTATCTAACACAAGTGCCTTAATGAATGTGCCCCAGTGTCTATTTTGTATGTATTTTTTGGCTTTATCATGTAGTGCTTTGCGCTACCTGTTATGTGTTATTACTTCATTTTTTCTACATTGTGGCATGATATTACAGAACAGGACCCACCTCTTACCATGCCCAAGTCCACCCAGCTATGCCCAGCTTCTTCCAGAAGACCAGAGTCAAAACAACAGCAGTATGTCTAGGGTCTATGAAGCAGTATTTATACAAAATAATAAATACATACAAATAGCTATAACACAATGAGGGAGTATAAGCCACAGCTTAAAGGCACAATCTCCTGGAGAGAGACAGAGGATCAACTCCTTGGAGATGCTGCTGTGACTGTGGCCTGTACCCTCCAGGATCATATTGTGTGGCCTGAGCTCCTTCCATTGCATCCCCAGAAGATCAGCCGTGGCATGATCCTAGATGGTTGCAGGGGATGGAGTTTAGTACTGTTATGTTTTTTGCAGTATTTTTATTTTTCTACAGGTTTCCTCGTTGGACTGTGTTGGTCTTGGACTATGCTGGGCCAGTATTGGATCCATTTCTTTAATAAAATGGTCAATGAGGGATGCTGCCAGGGAGTGTTTATTTAAATAAAGTGTTTTTTGTTTTTTCTTTGTGTGGTTTTTTTTCACCATTTTATCCTGCCAGAATGTGTCAAACATCTCTTCATAGCGAGTGCTGAGCTTGGTGTCTGACAGCTGTGTTTTTTTACACTAACCCTAACTTACTATTACCCCAGTACCTAACACCATGGGTACTGGGAAGAGGCGGGAAGTTGGGGAGGTGGGAAGTTACCGTCTGAAGCAGACAGTCTAATGTGATGATCTGCTTCTGGGCCAGTTGAGGGCTGGTATTTTTAGGGTAAGAAGGAACCAATATCCTTGGACCTTCCATCCTGATAGCATGAGTCTGCAGCTGTTTGTTTTACCTTGGCCAGTTATGAAGAAAGTGGAGCACACCATTTTGTTTTCTTTTAATTTATTATTTATTGATCATAGTGGAAGGCCTATTTTTATTTTTCATTTTTAAAAAATAACCAAAACAGACTCATGAGGGGGGACCTGGCCCTGACAGTGCAGCATACCTCTGACTGCCTGGGACCACAGGACAGTAGTCCAGGATGTTTGACAGGTATGCTGCACTGATGTGCTGGGCCCCAATATGACCGCCGGCCCCGTAGCAGCCACTACTGATTCTATGGCAGTAACTCCGCCCCTGGCCTATGGCTAATGTCCCGCTCCTCATAATTACATGGTTTGCAAAGGTAAAAAAACACACACAAATTGCTGCATACTAGAGGAAAATTAATCCCTGAATCAAAATAAGCTAGAATATATATCAGAATAAATACTGTATATATCAGAGCAAATGCCTGGATCTATAGCTTATTTCCAGAATCTAATACATATTACCTGCAATATTAGATTTTGTAAGAAATCATCTAGATAATTTCTGAATGTAATAAATTCACCATCACAGCCTCTTGTGGCAGCGAGCTCCATAGTCTCACCACCCTTAAAGTAAAAAATTCTCATCTGTGATGGTGAAACGCTCTTTCCTCTAGACACAGTGTGTGTCTCTATGTTATGGTTACAGGTCTAGGTGTAAAAACGTTACTATAGAGATCACTCTACTGTCTTTTTATATATTTGTACATGATAATTACATTTCCCCGTCTTTTCCAGGGTAAGTAACCCCACTTTTGATCAGCTGTCTTGCTAGTGCAATTCCATCCCTTAATTACCACCTTCCACTAAACCCACTGTAGTTTAGCCATGTCCTTCTTTTATACTGGTTTCCAAAACTGCATACAATATTCCATGTGTGGCCTCATTACAGTATTAGTTTGTATAAAGATATGTTCTATTTTCAGTATCCTTGTCTCTTTTTATGCCTTCCATGTTCTTATTTGCCTTAGTAGCTGCTGCCCAAAACTGGCCACAAAACTTGAGCCTACTATCCACCAATTTCCCCAACACTTTTTCAGAAATAGGCCCATATGCATGACCTTACATTTATCCACATTAAACGTTACTTGCCATTTCTTCATCAAGGCCTCCAACTTCACCAAATCCATATCCCTCTGCTTTATATCATCTGCAAATATTAAACTTCTACTCTGCAAGCCTTCTAAAAGGTCATTAAAGGGGTTGTCTCATCTCAAAGTTTCATAGGATGCATGAATGAAATAATTCTGCTTTGCTCTGTCACTTCCTGGTCAAGCTGTCTGTAATTAGCATATGAGCTCTGTGTATTCAGACTTCTCTGTTTATTATGTTTATTGCTCTAGATTAGATAAATTACCTTCTACCAGAACAGGAGAAGCTGCTGTCTTTTGTCTGGAAGATCAGATAACACACAAGCTCTCACTGTTGGAAGTTGTGAGCTTCTGTGACTTGTGTGATGATGTCACTCCCTATCAGATAGAACAAACAGCAGGGGAGAAGGAGTACACAGGTCGGTCACTTGGGAAACTAGAGAGCCCTCAGAAGGAGATAAAATCACTTGTAGCTCCTTAACAAAAAAAGATGAACAAGGCAATATATTTGGAAAACGTCTTCATTTAGTGTTCCCTATATTTTGAAAGCTATTCTTTGTAGAGAGACACCCCCTTTAATGAACATATTCAACTGAAGAGGTCCCAATATGACCTCTGTGATACCCCACTAGTACCTGTATACAGCTCCATTTATAACCAACAGATACAATTTTGAACTCACATACACTGTTCTTGCACAAAGGCCCTCTGTTGTCAGTGTCGGCCGCGGGTTAAATCTAAATCACAGAAGAATGGAGTCTTATTACTGATCCTCAAGCAGGTCAAAGAAACTATTTCCATTCAAAATGTATGGAAGCGATGGAGATAGCTTAGCGCTATGCTCGGCTCTCTCCGTTGCGTCCATAGACTTTGAGTGGAGCTGCAGTGTGCATGTTCAACCACTGCTTCATTCAGCCTCTTTCTTGCTGCACAAGCGCAGTGAAGAAGGATGGGGGTCAGGGACCCCATTCCAGCAACAGGTGGCGGTCCCCACTAATAGGTGATCAAGCTCTTTCGTAGGGCAACCTCTTTAAGCAACTATGATTTTACAACAGGAAGGTGTGAAATCACCAGTGTCTTTCTGACCAGTAAGCTAATGGGACATCACTCAGGAAAGTGACTGTAACATTACCAATGAGTTTCAGTGTGGTAAGCTGCTATGATATCAGTAAGATAAGCTATTAGGACATTACAAATAGGTTCATGCCAGGTAAGTTCATGTGACACCACAAGTGGACTTCTGTCAGGTAAACTACTGTACATGTCTGGGACATCACTAGTGTGTTATAGTGAGTAAACCATTGTGTCTTTACAAGAGTGCAATAGTGAGTAAACTATTGTGACTGTAACATCTAAACTAGTTCCAGTCAAGCAAAAATGTAACTAGCACTCATAGGGCCCCATAGCCAAATGAGACAGGGCCCCAGCACCTCAATAGCAGTATAGGTAGCAATAATAAAAGGGTTTTTCTCATTGCAAAGATTAACATTCTACATATAGGGACAGGTAATTGAAGACTTTTTCCAATTACATTAGTCTTTTGATTTTACTTTAGTCTATGGCACAGGAGATAAATGAGATTTTATCTGCAGTGAGTATACCCATGTTCTATGGTTATCCATCTATATCTCTGCTATCTGATTCGAGCAGAGAGCAGGAATTGATGTCACCATGGTTGGAGAGTTCAACAAGATATAGAGAAGCTGAATATTCTAATCACTGCTATAGAACCACCCACTCCCTTTCAAAGGCAGAGTGAAAGGAAAGCTGTCAGTGACTGTAAGACTGCATGGTGAGAAAACCTCTTTAAAGCTATAAATATAATGCTATATAGCAGAAATTAAATGCCGACATGTACTGTGACATACTAAAGCAGAGCATAATCCCCTCCCTTCGGAAACTGGGCCATAGGGCAGTATTCCAACATGATAATGACCCCAAACACACCTCCAAGCTGACCACTACCTAGAGGGTAAAGGTGCTGGACTGCTCAAGCATGTCTCCAGACCTAACCCTATTGAACATCTGTGCGGCATCCACAAATGGAAGGTAGAGGAGCACAAAGTCTCTAACATCCACCAGCTCTGTGATGTCATCATGGAGAAGTGGAAGAGGTTTCCCGTGGCTGTAACCTGTGAAGCTCTAGTGACCTCCGTGGCCAAAAGAGTTAAGGAAGTGCTGGAAAATAATGGTGGACACAAAATATTGACACTTTGGCACAATTTATCCATTTTTCATTAGGGGTGTACTCACTTTAGTTGCTAGTGATTTAGACATTGATGGCTGTATGTTGAGTTATTTTGAGGTCACACCAAATTCACACTGTTTTACTAGCTGTACACTGACTACTTTACATTGTATGAAAGTGTCAGATCTTAAGTGTTGTTCCACAAAAAGATATAATACAATATTTACAAAAATGTGAGGGGTGTACTCACTTTTGTGAGATACTGTAGTTATAAAGGTCCCTATGGGAAGATATATAGGCCCCTTGTATGTAGGTAAATCCCTGTAGGTAGTTATAGACCTCTCCAGGTAGATCACATGTAAAGAACTACATTTATTTTCAACCAAGCTATCTTAAAGTTACTGGTGGATTGGTATAGTGGTGAGGGATTTTCTAGAGAGCCATTAAAGAGGTTTTCCTACTATGATGTTTCACAGAGCCATGGCCAGCTTCAGACTCACACTTCCTGGTCAGGCTGTGGGTGGATCTATAGCAGTGATTGGTATGTCAACTCTGCTATTCCTAGCTGAATCAATTAGAGTGACATGAGTGCTGGAGGTTTGTAAATAGCAGTGTCCGGGTTACAGAGCTCTAAGCCTTAAAACTTGTCATTAACGTAGTTAAACAAAGCTTCTGTGGTAGAGATAAGACTCAGCAGGGAGTGACTAACCATGGCTAGACTGACTGATGGCATCTTGAAGCAATGAGAGATAAGAGAGAGGAGATTGAGGTGGTCGGTAAACTACAGAAACTTGTGGACACCAGCAGTAGAAAAAATCTTCTTTATCTCCTGAACAAAGCTAAATCAACAAAGCAAAGTAATTGGTAATAGTCTTCATTTACCTTTCCTTACATATTAAAAGCTTATCATTGTGGTGAGAAAACCCCTTTTAAAAAAAAAAAAAAAAAATGAGAGGATAGATACTTAAAACTTAAGTTACTGTCAATGCTATTGTGATGCTTTACCTTTGAGGTGAGGTGAACTACAGTCATGGGGTTAGGGCATGTTCACATGACGGATTTGGCCGCAGGTTTCGCCGTGGGTTTCGACGCGGTTTCCGCGGCCAAAACCTTGTCCAAATCGCGCCCAGTTTAGTAACATAGTTTCCTAGGGGAAACCGCGTTACTGTTCACACGCTGCGGGTTTGACCGTGGCTTTGGGGCCGCGGCCTTGCCGCATGTGTTTGAGAACTCTCCTGTCAATTCTTGACAGGGAGTCCTCAGCGCGGCGGCCGCGCGATGTTGCCCTGGTTGGTGCGCGGCTGGCGGCGCAGTTTTCCCCCCTGCCTATTAATTTGCATGGGGACAAACCCTCGCCGCAAGCCGCGCCCTAAACCACGCCCCACCTGCACCACGACCACGCCCAGCGCACGCGCCGCAAACTTGCGTCGGGAGACGCGAGTTTGCGGCGCGGGCAGGACGAGGTTTTGGCCGCGGCCGAAGCCGCCGTGTGAACAAGGCCTTTGGCTTGTAGGGACCAGCTTAAAAGAGGTCACTATGAAGTGGTAAGTGGGATTATACAGTTGAATAAAAAAAGTATACAGAGATCCTCCCATTCATTTCTATACATTTTTACTTGGCAGCAGGAGATCAGTGTATAACATATGCGCGCTCCATGTCTTTAATCTTTTTTTATCTTTTATTGTGGAGTACTTAAAAAAACAAGGATTATAGACAATCACAAGAAAAAGTAAGTGAACCCTTTGGAATTTCTGCATAAAATACTAAAAAATGTGGTTTGAGTGTTCTGCACTGCACAACTGTAGACAAACAATCTACATAAACTAATAGCACACAAATTGTACACCAATTTTTTATTTTACTGTTAGGGCTTGTTCACATGACGTTTTGGATCCGTTTTGAATGCGTTTTACGGATCCGTTTTTAACCTGCGAAAACTGGATGCAAACGGCATCCAAAAAGCGGATCCAGAAAACGCAACAGCTGATCCTTTTTTGGATGCGTATTGGATGCGTTTTGCATTGGTTTTTACGGATCCGTTTTTTTCAAATGCTTTATTTATATAAACCTATCAAACTGCAATTTAAATATAATATAACCTATCAATGACCAAGAAAAAAACTTTTTTTTCCTAGTGTCAATCAACTGTACATACACCTATGATTTTAGAACCCGCCCCCCCCTATTTTTTTTTTTTAAATCAACCAATAGTTTTCAAACCACCCCATGTAAATTAATTAATAACAATCATTTATAAACTAAATCATTTATAAACCAAAAAATATATATTTAGTATACATAAATACATTTATATACATTTATATAAATATACATTTATGTACTATTTATATACATTTATATTATATATAAATATTATACAAACGTATATTTATACATATAAATATACTATTATATACAGTTCTATATAAAATTCTATACATTTATATAAATATATATTTATATACATTTATAAGCTAAATATAACCCAAACATAATGTTCAAATTTTATATTTAATTTAAATCCAATGCGTTTTACGGATGCGTTTTTGGCATTGAAAGCGGATCCAAAATGCACCCAAATGTATGCTGCGCTTTTGCATCCGCTTTCAGGATGCCAAAAGCGCACTCCATTATTTCCTATGGGATTTCTCTTGCATAAAACGCAAGAAGAATTGACATGTCAATTCTTAAAACGCATCCGAAAAGCGGATCGCGAAAAGCGCATCGGCGATCACTCGTGTGAACAGCAATGCGCTTTTACCATTGAAAGCAATGTTAATCACACTGACAATTGTTAGATCCGTTTTGCGGATCCGTAAAACGGATCCGTAAAACGGATCACAAAAACGTCATGTGAACAAGCCCTTACAGCACCAGCATATATTTAATTTGGAAACTTAACATGGACAACCTTTTAAAGGCGGGACTCTGACTTCCCAATTCCAAACACAAGTTGATTTCCTTACTTATATTACTGCGATTGGGGTCATTGTCTTGTTTGATCACCAAATGTCTGCGCAGCTAAAAGTCCTGAACTGCTTCCCTTACATTCTCCTGTAAAATGTTTCTATGTCTTTGAATTCATTGTTCTCTCAATGAAAACAAGGAGTCCAAGCACTAAGGCAGCAAAACAGCCCCAAACCATGATGCTCCCTCCACCATGCTTCATGGGTTGGGTGAGCTTTTGGTGTTGGTGTGCAGTCTTCTTTTTGTTTTCAAACATAGCAGAACATCCATGTGGAGATGAGCACAATGATTTTTTTTTTTTTACGCCATAGGTTTCCCTCTTGGCATCTTGCATGAACACAATTCTTACTCAGTGTTTTTCTAGTAATGGACACATGAACAGATGTTTGTACAGTCTTCTGTACATGCCTAGTAGTTACTTTGTGTTTTTTTCTTGCATGTGCTGTGCTTTTGAAGTGATCTTAACGGGTCGACCACTGCTAGGGAGAATAGCAACTGTCCTGAATTTTCTGCATTTATAGACTACTTTCCTCTCCATCAGTTGATAGTCTTTAGAGATGCTTATTTTAATGCATCTCTATAACATGTCTTTTCTGCTCTTCTAAAAGTTGTTTGCATCACGACTTAGTTTATATGAACCAGACTTTCTCCAGAATAGATTTGTAAGTAACCAGGCATTGTATGCAAAGCACCTGTGAAATCCAAGCTTCCAATCTCATCTCCGTAATTGAAACAGAACTTGCCCATTATCTCTCGGAGAAGTCGTTAATACAGTGGTTTACCTACTTCCCTACACAGTGGATGTTTTCTTAGGGTGCTTTCACACAGCGCGGTTTTGGTGCAGTTTTAACTGTGCTCCAATTAAACTGCATGTATTACCAGCAAGCTTCTTTCACTTATCTAAACTGGAAAGTGAGTAATCAATTAGTGTGCTTGTATCCACAAGACTTCACACACAGTAATTGATTACTTACTTGAAACACCTTTCTGAATAATTTAGACAACTGAAAGAAGATTGCTGGTAATAATGGCAGTTTAATTGGAGCGCAGTTAAAACTGCACCAAAACTGCACTGTGTGAAAGCCCCCTTAGGGTGCTTTCACACAGTGCAGTTTTGGTGCAGATTTAACTGTGCTCCAATTAAACTGCCTTTATTACCAGCAATCTTCTTTCACTTACAGAGCTGTTTGGAAAGTGAGGAATCAATTAGTGTGTTTGTAATCCACAAGACTTCAAACACAGTTGTCACGGCGGCCGCGGGCGCTGCTGCCCCTGCGGCCGTTCCCCTGCCTGCTGGGGGTCCGGCGCGGACATCGCGGGTACCCGCGACCACCCCCGTTCCCACGCCGGCTCTCTTACCTGGCCGCGCTCCGGTGCACGGTGCTCCTGTCCGTCCCGGCCGCTGTGCGCATGCCCGCCCCCTCGCGCGCGCGCGACGGCTGGTCTACATTTAAAGGGCCAGTGTCCCGGTAATTGGCCTATTGCCGGGCGCTGGTCCTATATAAGGTATACGCCCCCAGCACTCGCTGCCAGATTGTTGGTGTACATTCAGTGAGTTTGGAGAGTGTTTAGAGTCCGTATTGATTACCCGTGTACCAGTCCGTTCCGCTACATTTCCTGACCTTGCCTGTTTGCCGCCTGCCCTGACCTTCTGCCTGTCTCTGACCACGAACCTCTGCCGCCTGCCCTGACCTTCTGCCTGTCCCCCACTACGCCTTTGGATTACGATTTTGTACCACGCAGTACCCCGGCCACCACCACAAGCAAGTCACGTCAGGGGTAACGACCTGGTAGCCTCACGCCGCAGCAAGTCCATCCCGCTTTGCGGCGGGCTCTGGTGAAAACCGGGGGCTACTTAGACTCCGTTCCCTGGCGTGGCTTAACTATCATTGCTTGCGGTGGTCCAACGAATCCACCGAATCCATACAGTACAATCTGGCCATGGATTCCGCCAGGGTACCTCGGCCAGAACTCCGGGACGTTACGACGGCCGTCGCCCAGCAGAGCCAGCGCATTGACCAGCTCGCGGCCATGATGCAGAACCTTGCGGCCCTCACCGCCACCCCGCGTGCCCGCCCCCCCCCCTTGCTCCGGCAGCCTGGCCCCACCTGCTCCTGCAAGGGGGATTTTCCTGCATCTCCGCTCCCCTCTCCGCAATGAGGGAAAACCCAAAGAATGCAAAGGCTTCATCATCAGTGCTCCTTCACATTGAGATGTTGGGAATCAATTCCCTACGGGGAAAAGGGTCTTCATAATTAGCCTCCTAAGGGCGAAGCTCTGGCCGGGCCCCCTGCTAGGGGACCGAGGAGATTGTTAGGGCTATTCTGCAACCCTTTCCTCCGGGGATTCGTACTGTCTTGAGGAACCTGGTCCACCTCCTCCGCTGCCGCAGCCGCTTCCCTCTGTCAGGGGACTCTACAGTGGGTCAGTACTCGATGCATTTCCCCGCACTTAGCCTCAAACGGAGGGAAAAACAACGGCTTTGGTGGTGACCTTTGGCAAGGCCTTGGGGCCCGCTTAAAGATGAGCCTCGCAGGTCGGGATCTGCCACTTCCTGGACGATTTGATTGGGTTTTGGCCCCGGTCGACATTCGCTTTGGGAGAAAACAACAAGGCCCGTCCCAACAGATTTACCGACCCCGGCTCCCCTCGCTTAGCTCCTGTCTTTAACCCCCTCCACTTCCTCCCCCAAAACGGTTCATGAGGACAAACCCCATCGTTGAAAGGGTCACTTACCCAAGGAACGCTCACAGCGTCGTCTGAACAGTTATGTTTTATTGTCGGGTTCCAGCCACTTATTGGGACTGCCCGGTGCGTCCGGGAAACCCGCATAGGCTCGCAGGAGAGGCATCCCTAGGTGTCAGGCGGCCCCTTCCCCCCCCGTTTGACCCCCGGTACATGTGGGGAATTTACCAAACAGCATCATGAAACGAACCCATGCGGTTAAAAGGGGGCTCACTTACCCGGGAGGAACGCTCCCCAGCGTCGTCTAGACAGTTTATGTTTCTATTGGGGGGTTCCAGCCCTTCTTTGGGGACTGTCCGGCGGCCCGGGGAAACCTCGCACTAGGCCCGCAGGAGAGGCATCCTGGGTGTCAGTCCGGCCTCTCCCCTTCTACCATCCCGGTACTTTTGGAATTTCCCCCAAAACAGCACCTTTCGGGCCCAACCGCCTTCCGGGTTTCGGGGTCCCGGTAATTTTACAGTCACGTGCGGGTGCCCAGTTTCCGGTTTCCATGCCCCCCCGCAAAACCCATGTTTGTCTCCCCGTCAGTGCGAATGCCTAAGATGCCTTTCATTTCTGCACTGCGCCCCTCCCCTTGCAGATTGGCGCGCTTCACCAGAAACTTTTGAAATTCTCTTTCTGCCTTGGGTTTCCTCGCTAAAGATCTTGGGGGCCCTTCCCCTGGTTAAAAAAGCATCCCGCCCTCGACGGACACAGGCGAGATTTTTCGTTGGGGCCCGGCATGCCACTCACGATGCTTCGGGCATCCGCCCTGCTCAAAAAGGGTCTGCCCTGCAAAAACCACGAAGTCTCCCCAGGTTCCCTGCCCTTTACCAGGACTTTGCCGAGTCTTTTCCGAAAGCAAGCCGAGACTCTCCCCCCGCCCGGCCCTTAGATTGCCCTATCGATCTGAAACCCTGGTACTAAAATCCTGAGGCAGATTTACCTCTTTCATTCCGGGGAAACTAAGGCTGTCTGATTTTAATTCAAAGAATCTCCGAAAAGGGCTTATACGAAAGCGCCCTTTGCCTGCGGGACCCGGGATTTTTTTTTTGTCGAAAAGAAAGATGGAACCCTCCGGCCCCTGTATCGATATCGTGGCCTAAATAAAAAAACCATAAAGAATGATACCCCCTGTTTATTCAGAGCTATTTGACCGCTACGTGGCCAAAAGGTTTTTTCTAAACTGGATTTTTTTGCGTGCTTAAAACCCGATTCGTTTTGGGGAAGGGAACGAAGGAAAACAGCCTTCAACACCCGTGATGCCATTTCGAATTCTCATCATGCCTTTTGGGTTTTTGCAACTTCGGGCTGTTTCCGAACTTCGTCACTGAGACTTTCCGCACCTTCTATATTTGTGTCATAGTCATTGGACGACATTTTATCTTTTCTCCAGACCTAGAGACCACCCCCAAAACCAGTCCGCCGGGTGCTCAGACTCTCCTAACCACCAACTTTATGCAACGGAGAAGGCCTGTTCGAGCGCCCCCCCCCTCCCCTTCTTAGGGTACACGTGTCGGATCAAGGCCCTTCGAGGGACCCTCCAACTCTCAGGGGCCGCATGGCCCCGACCGGTGGCCTCCGAGCCATCCAGCGCTTTTAAGTTTTTTTCCAAAATTTTGGCAATTTATCCCCCATTCCCCTCTCTGGGGGCTCCACTGGTAGCCCTCACCAAAAAGGGTCCCAACCCCAAATCAGGCCCCCCAAAACCCAAAAGCCTTTAAGCGTCAAAAAGCTGCATTCGTTTTGCTCCTGTTTTTTCCCCGCCCCGGCCCCACGGCCCGTTTATTTTAGGGGGGCCTTTTCCCAGTTGTGCCGGCCTGTTCTTTTCAAAGTCGTCCTCGGGGAATTGCGGACTTTTGGGATTTTCCCCCAAAACCTTCACTCCTTTGCCAAAATTAAATTTACATTTCGGTTTGATGGGGAAACTACTGGCTAAAAAATTTAGCCTTGGAAGAATGGCATCACTTCTGGGGGGGGCCGCCACCCTAGAGATCTTCATACCCCAAATTTTATCCAAGTGCTAGCATTGAACCCTCGTAACCCCAGGGGCCCCTCTTCTTCCCCTGTTTTAAATTCCTCCACACTTTCGACCGGCTGAAAAAAAAACGTAAGGTGGACCTCCTCTAACCCTGGGGACACGGTGGGTGGCCACCCCGCAACATTATCCCCCGAAACGGCTTCTCTCGGCGCTCCTGTGGATTTCAACACTTACCTCTGGAAAGCCCTACGTCCGCCCTGCTCTTCCCCTGGGATCTTAAGTGGGGAAATTCCTCTCGTACGCTGGTCATCCTGGAGTTCACAAATCCCTTACAATTGATTCCCATACATTGTGGCCCACTCTCACCAGGCGTTTGGGGACTTTGTCCCGGCCTTACCTCCGGCCCCTAACAAAGTTCCCCCCCTCAGACCCGCGGGTCTGCTTTAGCCTCTCCGGGGCAGAGAAACCCTGGGCCCATATTCTATGGATTTTGTTATGGGCCTACTGCCTCATCCGGAAAAACGGTCATCGTTGGGGGTTGACGATTTTCTAAAAGGGGCCTTTTTCCTTGCCCGGGTTTTTTCCTCGGCCCCCACGGCCCCGCTTTCTTCCCCACACTTTCACTTCACAGGCTCCCTTTTATACATCTTTAGGGGGGTCCAGTTTGTATCTAAATTTTGGCGGGCCTTTTGTTGCTATTACGCATTTCAGGGAATTCGCGCATACCCCCCTCAAAAACCCGGAAAGGGGGGAGGGCAACCAAGTCTTAGGCACTTTCTCGACATTTTGTGTCTGCCCTCAAATAATGGTCGACCTTCTCCCCCGGGGGGAATTTCTCCTATAAAACCTTTGACTCAGGTCCGCTAAGCCCTCCCTTTTTTATTGGTTTGGGTTACATCCCCGCCCGCCCCTTCCCCCCCAGCCTTTTTGCCCCTTCCTGCCGGGATGCCCCAAAATACGGGGCATCAAGCACCTGGGAATCATCATCAGTTCCTTTTTCTGGGTTCCACTCGCACTAAAGTTCAGGCCCAAAGGTACCAGAGACCTCCTCCCCCTTTTTTAAGCCGGTATAGGGTTTGGCTATTGGCCCAAATACATCCCTTCAAGGGGCCCAGCTACAAATTGGGCCCCAAATATTTGGGGGCCTTTTGTGGGTACTTTGTCCCCTTAACCCTCTCCTACAACTCCCCTTGCTTCCCCCTCTGGTGTCCCGAACCCTTCCATGTCCGCTCCTCAAACCTGTGGTGCTAATGCTTCCCCGTGGGTCTTCTCACCTTCTCCCGTGGGCCAACTTGAAACATCTTGAGGTCAAGGAGGGGCTGGGCAGAAGACAGTGGGGGGAAGCGGGGTTCTTTCTCATCGACTGGAAGGGGTTCGGGCCCGGGGGAGCGTTCGTGGGAACCTGAAGGCAACCGTCACCTGATCTCCTTCAGGGTTTAAAAAAAAAAGGGGGGACCTAAGGGGGGGGGGGTACTGTCACGGCGGCCGTGGGCGCCGCTGCCCCCCTGCGGGGGTTCCCGCCGTGGGGGTCCCGGGGTGGGCATCGCTCTCTTTCCTGGCCGTGCTCCAGTGCACGCCGTCCCCCGTCCGTCCCCGGGCCCCTTTTGCGCATGGCCCCCCCCTAGCGCGCGCGGGCGGCTGGTCAGATTTAAAGGGCCAGTGTCCCGGTAATGGGGTATTGCCGGGGGCTTTGGGCCCATATAAGGTATACGCCCCCAGCACTCGCTCCAATTGTTGGTGTACATTCATGAGTTTGGGAGGGTTTTTGATCCCTATTTATTACCCGTGTCCAGTCCGTTCCCTACGTTTCCTGACCCTTGCCTGTTTGCCGCCTGCCCGATTTCTGCCTGTCTCTGACCAGGAAACCCTGCCGCCTGCCCCGACCTTCTGCCCTTCCCCCACTACGCCTTTTGGGTTAGATTTTTTAAACCACGCAGTCCCCGGGCCCCCACCGCAAGCAATCCGCCCGGGGGGAACGACCTGGAAACCTCCCGCCGCAGCAAGTCCTCCCGCTTTTCGGCGGGCTCTTTTAAAAACGGGCTACTTAGACTCCTTCCCCTGGCTGGCTGAACTATCATTGCTTGCGGTGGTCCCCCCGAATCCACCGAAAAACCTTTCAACGTTATTTAAAACTTACTTTAAACACCAAACTTTTAGACAACTGAAAGAAGCTTGCTGCAATAAAAACAGTTTAATTGGGCACGATAAAAATGCATCAAAAAGCACTGTGTGAAACTCCCTTGGCCATGTTACACGGGTTATTTGGCCCGGATTGGGCTATACGCGCGCCGTATTTGCGCTCAGACGGCTTCAATCCCTCGGTAATTACGGTAATCCACAGTTCTCAAGAGAAAGTGGATTTCCCTCCTCCTCCCCCCCGGCCCAAATCCGCCGCGTGGGAAGAAAGTGACATTTCACTTATTTACTTTCGTACGCGCCGTAAAAAATGCATTGTTATGGGGCCCCGAGCACTCCCCCCGCTGCATCCACGCCCCGCCCCCCGGGGCCCCCCCCATATTCAAGCCCCCATTGTGGCGGCATCCGTCCCGCAATTACGGTTGAATAAGCCGTGTGAACGCACCCTTACTGTGCTTAATAAAATACATGAACAGTACAAGTTTTATTGTTTACTTAGATAGTGTTTGTCTATAACTGTGACCTGGATAACAACAGATCACATTTTATTAGTAAGAAAGCAAAATCCAGGGGTTTTAGTTTCTAAAAAATAACAGACTATTTTTTTAAATACATTTGCAAGATTAATAGTAAGTAAGAACTCACATGACTTCAAAGGCTCTCCATGAAGTTCTTTAGTTCCGGGTTCTTATGACTAACCATACATGTTGGGGATTTCGGTGCTCTTAAGCCGGCTGTTCCAGTTTTCCCCTCTGTTTAATTTGGCACAACAGCTTAGCTACTGGAATTTATTGTCTATTTTTGTCTCTAAAAATAGCCAAACACAGTAGATAAATCTCAATTGAACTCGGTGGCACTGGTTGACGGTGTGGACGGTGGCCTTCTGACTGACCCCCAAGAGATGACAAAGAGAGGACTTTAACTGCCCAAACCTTTGTTCTCTGTAAAATGAGCTACCACCAGAGGAAGCTAGCAGCAGCTTTCTACCCTGCCCCAAGAAGAGATGAAGCTCGGCCAATGGGGGTGCGTGTGTATGGGGGGGACCGGGTTTGCTTTTGGTTGAACAAGCAGTTGGGACAACAGCTATTTAATAATTTTTAAGCATATCTCATGTGAAACATCATTGTTTTTTCCCGTTACTATAAAAAAGTATTTCCTCAAAACTGCTGTGAAGATTGTGGTTTCATTTGTGATAAAAATATGCTGGTGGCTACTGTTTTGATGCTTATATCATATCTTCCTTTAAGACTGCAGCACCATACAGGGGAGACTGCGTAAGGGTGTTTTTAACGTGGGGTTTTTGATGGTTTTTTTGGGGGCGTTTTTTTTTGGAAAAGGAAAAACAATTTTTTACTATACATTGTTGCACAAAATACACATCCAAAAAAACGCATCAAAAACGCACCAAAACCGCACTGTGTGAAAGCAACCTAAGTGGAAAGCCACCATTTACCCACCTGACATCCACAAGGAGGTGATTGCACGCAGCGTTTTTTCAATGTTACGCTTGAATACGTTTTGGAGTAGAAATGTAGACCATAATAAACGTACACAAACGTATGCATTTCTGTGTATATGTCACTGTTACTTAAAGCGTAAACATTGCATACATTGTATATGTTTACACCCGTTTATGTACTTAGAAAACATATGTGTTTTTAAACATTTTTATACTTTGTCAATAAAATCACATGATGTAAATAAAAAAAGTGTAGAAAAACACATGCATTTAATGAATGCAAATGTACACATTTATGTTTGCATATGTCAGTCAGACGTTAATGTTAAAGAAAAATCCTGCATTTTATAGGGGTACACAAACGCGTAGTAGACCAAACTTTTGGAGGCGTCTCTAAAACCGTATCCAAACACAAAGCTATGTCAAACGGAGTCAAAAGTATGCACTTTTGACTATACGTTTCTACCATTGTACTCAATGAATACGTCAAACTATGCGTTTGGGTACTATACCATCCAAACATGTACAGTATGTTTAACCTATAGACAAAACGGCATGTGAACGCAGACTTACATTCGCACATGGATAAAACTTCTATAGAATGCCAATCATATGTTTACATGTGGTGCACCATGCTGGCTTGCAGCCAATTGATGATGCCCATATTTTTCAATCAGACAGGCTGCCCAACATATTCCAGGTGCCCAACACAAAATACTGACACCTCATTGTACTATGGCTATTCTGTATGCTGGTGTGAACTGTTTTCTATCTTATCTGCAATTATGCAATTGCCCCCCTCATAGATTGCAGGTGTGTGAGTTATTGTTTATCAGTATTCTGCACCTGTGCAATATGGGACCAGGCTTCGAATGACCCAAAAGGGAATATGGGAAACCCCTGGTGGGCCCCTGAGCATGGTAGACCTAAAGTTGTTTTCCAACTGCATATACATTCTTAGAATAGGCAAGGAAGCAAAGAAAAAGAGGCAAAAAGCAAGAGCTATAGCGTGGGCCCGTCAAATAAACTCCATCGGTGGGCCCAGAATCAACTCAACTGCTGGGCCCCTAGAGTCAACTCCACCTGTGTTGTGGATGTCAGTTAGCCAGCACAATCACACTCTGGACTGAGACTCTGACATCCTCTTTAATATCCCTCTTGTTCTGAGTACTTTGCTGGTCATAGTCTTTGGCTTGAGCTGGTGTGTGTTGCTTACTTTTTGGATTACCTGGATTTCTGATAATTTGCCTGCCTTTTGACCTACACTTTCTTCCTATCATTCCGTACTGTTTTGCTCTTCCTGGTTTTGACCCTTTTCTGTTGACTATCGTGTTATAGTGTTTTGTCTGTCTTGCCTGGTGTTTGCACATAATCAGGGTAGGGACCGGTGCCCAGTTGCCATCGACCGTTTAGAGATGGCAAGCAGGCAGGGACAATCTTTTTGGACTTGTTGTCCCTGTAGATACTGGGGTGACTAACACATAGAGTTACATTTTGCTTGCAGTTGCAGAGTAAGTAAGTTGCAGAGTAAGTAATCCCATCTTCTTCACCCATACTGAAATAGGATAGGATCCAGCATGCTATGAATAAGGGCGAATTATCTGGAACATGTCAGTGGTCTTCTGTGATTATGTGTATTTTTATACACTGGTGATCTTGAGGTTTAACATGTTTGCAATCAAGCCTTGAAGTTTTTAAAAGAGGGCTGGATCCTATCTTATTTCAATAGGTTTCTATTACTCCATAGTCCTTGGAGCAGACCCGTGCACTCCTCCACTAGACCAGTTGAAGTTGATAACATTTTTAAGGGTGAGGTGTTTTTTTCTATTGTGTTTTTCCTATTCTTCACCCAATATCCTTTAAGGAGGCATGGTCTTTTTAGTTGGATTCCATGGTGGTAGTCACCAAGAATAGTCATCAACCAGCAGTGTGTATGACAACTGAGATCTAGAATGTAGCTGGGGGTCATCACGGTTATAGTAATCAGGATACAATGAGCCAAAAGATCAGACAGAACCATAATTAAGAGACAAACCAGAGGTCAATACTAGGAATAGAGACACCAGGCAACAATCCAAAGGAAAACACAGGAACATATTACACGAATAAGACCAAAGTCAATACTCAGGAACAGTAAGCCAAGCCAAGGATGAACCTTAGAATTTTTATCTACAAACAACAGAGACAAGACCAAGGTTCCTTTAACCCCTTAACGACCTTGGGCGTATGAGTACGTCCCAGGGCCGCTAAGGGGCTTTGCAGGGGGATCGCTCTGCGACCCCCCCCGCACAGCCGGCGGGTGTTAGCGGCTAATCGCCGCTAACACCCGGCCGTTACAGCGCCGGCGGGTGGCTCCGCCCACTGGCGCTGTTTTACCCATCAGACACCGCGGCAAAGATGGCTGTGGCGTCGGAATGAACGCCGATCGGTGCACGGCACCGATCGTTACGGTCATCGGCACCGCTGCGCCGATCCGATGACCGGGCATGGTGGTGGGGAGCCTTGTGAAGGCTCCTGTCACTTACCCTGGCCGGTTTGCCCCACTTCCGTCTGCAGACAGGAAGTGGGGAAACCACCATCTTTGTACACCCTAATGCATTGCCTATGTAATGCATTAGGTTGTATTAACAATCGCGCCCCCTAGTGGTCAAGCACCATAGGGGAACTAAATGTTACAGTAAAAAAAAAAAAATAAAGTTTTAAAGTACAAAAAAAAAGTATTAAAAGTTCAAATCATCCCCCTTTCCCCATTTTACAAATAAAATCATTAAAATAATAAAAAAGTTACACATATTTGGTATTGTCGCGTCCGAAAAAGTCCGATCTATAAAAATATAAAATCATTTATCCCGTACGCTGAACACCGTAGAAGAAAAAAAATTCCAAAATTGCGTTTTTTGGTCATTTTATGGCATTAAAAAAATGGAATAAAAATGATCAAAAAGTCGCAAGCATTCCAAACTGCTAGCGATAAAAAGTACACTTCAGCCTGCAAAAAATGCCCCCTCACTGACATCCGTAGGTGTTAGTACAAAAAAGTTATTGGTCGCACAAAATGGCGCCTGGCACAAATTTCAAAAATAGAAAATGTTTGGAATTTTTTTTCGGTACCAAAACATAAAGGAAACCCTACATGTTTGGTATTGCCGGATGCGTATCAACCTGTAGAATACAGATAACACATTATATTTACCGAAGATTGAACGCCGTAAAAGCAAAACCCCCGCAAACATGGTGAAAATACATTTTTTTTCACAATTTGTCCCACTTGGAATTTTTTTGCGGTTTCCTAGTATATTCTATAGTACAGTGAATAACACCATTAGAAAGTACATCTTGTTCCGCAAAATAAAAGCCCTCATGTGTCTATGTAGGTGGAAAAATAAAAAAGTTATGGCTCTGGGAAGGCGAGGAGGAAAAAACGAACGTGTCACCAAAAAAAACCCCGGGTCCTTAAGGGGTTAAAAAAATGCACCTACAGTAGATGATGTCTAAGGAAGAAGCACCAGTTTCCATGGAAGGCAAGAGATCCACGACCAGATCATCTTATCTGTGGATTGCAAGAGAACAGAGAGACTGCAGCATGGAGTTAGGCATCTGGCTGAGGTTGTTTTGTATGGATCAAGGGGCTAAAATGCTTTCAAAATGATGTACAGGTCTAATCAACAAATGCAAATGTTTAAATGCAGTTATTGTTAAGATGGAGAATAGAAGTGCAGGGCAGGCTAGACAAGTTCTAGTAGTTGGGAACAGACAGATCAATCTGTCACAAAGACCGGGATCGTCGAACAGTATGTTGTTTACCTGGGGCCCGGGTTCGACATATCGTGGATCGGGTTGACAGATTGCTGGGTGAGGCTGGTGAGAATCCAGCTGTCATGGTCCACATGGGCACCAATGACAAAGTTAGAGGTAGGTGGAGTGTCCTTAAAAAGGATTTCAGGGACTTAGGCCAGAAGCTCAAGGGAAGGACCTCCAAGGTAATATTTTCAGAAACACTCAAAGTACCACACGCTCTGGGAGATAGGAGAGGTAAATTAGTGGTTCAAAAACTGGTGTAGGAAAGAGGGATTTGGGTTTTTAGAGAACTGGACTGACTTTTCTCTTGGCTACAGATTTTATGCTTGGGACGGTCTGCACCTAAATGGGGAGGGGGCAGCTGTATTGGGAGACAAAATAGCCAGGAAGCTGGAGGAGTATTTAAACTAGGGACTGGGGGGGAGGGTAACTACACATATAGCCATACATGCCAACTCTCCCGCTTTTGGCGGGGGGGGGGGGGTCCCGGGGGGTCCCGCCCGGCGATTCTCACTGACTTGTGCGGCCGCAGCCGAACAGTCACTCAGCAGCTGCCGTGCAGGGAGGAGGCAGGAGGGATCGTTCCCCTCCTCCCTTCTCCCCCTGTATGTACAGCGCTGGTGTGTGCGCTGTACATACACCTCAGCGTCGCAGGGGGTGTGACGCGCAGCTGCACTCACTCCCCCCGCGACACTGAGACTCCTCAGTCGGCCGGGAGATGTCCGGAGCTGCAGGGAGCCTGGTGAGGTAAGTGGCTTTTATTATTTTATTTTTATTAGTTATAGGGGGGGCTCTACCTGGCTACAATGGAGGGGTCTACCTGGCAACAGTGGGGGCTCTACCTGGCTACAATGGGGGCATGTACCTGGCTACAATGGGGGGGTCTACCTGGCAACAAAGGGGGCATGTACCTGGCTACAATGGGGGGCACTACCTGGCAACAAAGGGGGCATGTACCTGGCTAACAATGGGGAGGTCTACCTGGCTACAGAGGGGGCCCTACCTGGCTACAATGGGGGGGTCTACCTGGCACCATTAGGGGCACTACCTGGCTACAAGGGGGGGACTACCTATCAACAAAGGGGCATGTACCTGGCAAAAACAATGGGGGGGGGCACTACCTGGCAACAGAGGGGCTCTAACCTGGCTACAAAAGGGGTTCTACCTGGCAACAGAGGGGGTCTACCTGGCTACAATGGGGGGTCTACCTGGCTAACAAAGGGGGGCATGTACCTGGCTAACAATGGGGGGGTCTACCTGGCAACAAAGGGGGCATGTACCTGGCTACAATGGGGGGGCACTACCTGGCAACAAAGGGGGCATGTACCTGCTAACAATGGGGAGGTCTACCTGGCAAACCGAGGGGGCACTACCTTGCCACAATGGGGGGTCTACCGGGCAACAGAGGGGGCACTACCTGGCTACAATGGGGGGGTCTACCTATCAACAAAGGGGGCATGTACCTGGCTACAATGGGGGGGGGGCACTACCTGGCTAACAATAGGTGGGGCACTACCTGGCTAACAATGGGGGGGCACTACCTGGCTAACAAAGGGGGCACCTATCTGGCTAACAATGGGGGCATCTACCTGGCTAACAACAGGGGCATCTACCTGGCTAACAACAGGGGCATCTACCTGGCTACAATGGGAGGGGCACTACCTGGCAAAAGTGTGGGGCACTACCTGGCTACAATGGGGGGGCACTACCTGGCTAACAAAGGGGGGCATCTACCTGGCTAAAAAAGGGGGACTACCGGGCTAACAAAGGGGGCACTACCTGGCTAACAAAGGGGGGGGCATGCCCCTGGGCAACAAGGGGGCCATCTACCTGGCAACAAAGGGGGCATCTACCTGCCTAACAAAGGGGGCACTACCTGGCTACAAATTTTGCCTATTGGCTACAGAGTGGGCTCTACCTGGCTACAGAGGGGGCTCTCCCTGGCTACAGAGGGGGCATCTACCGGGCTACAAGGGGCATCTACCTGGCCACAAGGGGAAATCTACTTGGCTACAAGGGGAAACTCCCTGCCTGTAAGGGGGCACTACCTGGTTATGGGGGGCTACTACCTGGCTATAAGGGCATCTACCTGGCTTTCTTCCAAAGCTGTTATGCAGTTAGGTGGAGTGGGTGTGGCTTTTGAAGGGCATGGCACACCGGCAAGAATGGGCGTTTTTCCATCAAATTTTTGCCCTCTGCAATCTCCTTTGCTTTTTCAATTTCAAAATTTTGGCAATATGCAATAGCATCCCAAGATAGTAAAAGCTAGAGAGCTGGAAGTTAGTAAAAATCAGGGGGTCGAGTGGAGGGAGGGATTTAGCAATAGTTAATACGGACAGGGTTAAAAGAATAAAAACCAAAAAGATGCTGACCAATGCCAGGAGTCTGACCAACAAAATAAATCAACTGCAATTATTAATGTCTGAAGAAAAATATAACATAGTGGGGAAAACTGAGACATGGGTGAATGAGAGCTATGAATGAGCAGTTAACTTACAGGGTTACAGCTTGTTTAGAAAAGATCAGAAAATTGAAAAGGGGGCAGGGGTTTATGTTTTATAACAATCCTGTCTGAAGCCAACACTACTGGAAGATATAGACAGGAAATGAACTTGTGAAGTCATTATGGGTAGATAATATTATGATGGTAATAACAATATAACATTATTTTATGGAGCTGCTATAGGCCACCAAATATAACAGAACCCATGGAAGATGTACTCCTCAGGCAAATAGAAGAGATGGTTAATCATAATGAGGTTGTTATTATGTTACCTTTTCCCAACTGGTGCAGGAGCCAATTAGAGGGAAAGACATTTTGGACTTAATATTGACTGACGCACCTGACAGAGTAACAAAGGTTCAGGTTGAGGGGCACCTAGGAAATAGTGACCATAATATAATACATTTCCACTTATCCTTAAATAAAGTATTTTTTGAGGAGCCAAAAAAACACAGAATTTTAGGAAGGTAATTTCAATCTGCTTAGAGAGGCCCTAAAACCACATTGACTGGGACAAGCTTCAAAAATAACCAAGAACAATAATAAATGGGAGTTTTTTAAAAAACATCTTAGACGCCCATTGTGAAGGTACATACCTTATGGGAATTGAATGTAAAAAAAAGATAAAGACAAAAAAGCTGGAAAAGAAAGGGCAGTTTGCAAAAGAAAGTAAAACTATCCCCAAAAAATTCTCTTTATCCACTTTTAGGGACTTGGGGGAAAATCTGATATAGTTTTAGGTCACTTTTTGCAGAAATATAAAACATTTCAAAGGTACAAAAACTGTCAAGAGCCACTGTAATAATGGCATGGCACCAGCATTTTCGTACCCCAGGGGGAAATTTCTTAAACTCCAAAATTTAAAGAAAATGGTATGTTTTGGATGCACGTAGCCATGGACTGGACTTGTTACCGACTATGGTGCAGTCCCTTTGACTTGTTGTAAATTGATCATATCTCCAGCCAATAATCCTTGTACGTTTAGTTTGCTTTCATTTTCACTCTTCTCTCTATATTATTCATCATCTCAGACTTATTTAAAATCAAAACCCAGGATTTTTTTTAATATATGCCCCAAATTCTCGTAAGGTAGTCACCCCCCTCTCAGGGACTTTTGGCTACTTTATTTTTCAGAGATCCAACTACAGAATATGCTATAGGACAGCCATGGATGTCTTTCACAAAAAGGTATGATTGATGCTTCATGTGTTTCTGGTTTATTAGTCTTTATCCCGGGTTTTTAAATCTTGCCCAGTTGATACGAAAATAACTAAGGTATATATCAGTAATGTGGTCAGACGTCTTTTTTTTGCGAATTATACATCTAAATTAAATGTTGGTATATAGGTGCTAACCAAAGAGTACTAAATTTAATAAATCGCCCCTTGCAAAATTAGTGATGAATTAAAATTTAAGTAAAATACCTAAAATTGCCATAGATGGGACATATTAGTGCAAGATTATTGTATGCTTTTGGTTGACTTTTACTTGTAACTCACTAGGAAGATAACCTCCGGTAGACAGCCAAATAACGGGCTTCACACCCCTGAAAGTAAAAACCAAAAAACGCAAGCAATAAAAAAAATACATGTGCTTGAAAATCTGATTTGTTACAAAACCACTGAAATTAAAAAGCATACATTTATTGTAAAACACAGACTTTTTATTGCTTGCAGTTGAAAAAGCTATAAAAATGCGATGTGTGAATCCTCTCTTATCTCATAATTATCTCAATTAATCCTTCTGACTTGTGAATCACGGATTATCTATGTATCACGTCTGTGCCGAGTAAGTGCTAAAATTTTATTAATTCAGGGCATTGTATTTTGTATTAAAGGAATAATGTAATATAAAATTCAGTTCTAAGTGGTTACACCGCGACAAAACAGCCGAAAATGGACATTTATTTTCCGATACATGACCGGGGTTTTTGTCAAAGTTTTACGCAAAAATGTATTGTAGGGGAAGATGCTGAAAAAACTGAAAACCGGCATATTATACAACATTTATATAATGCAGTGAAAGATCGTAGAAAAGACGAGCTCGTTTTTCTATTGTAGTCTATGGGGCTGCATAAAGCGCCGAAAATAAGATCGTAAAGCTATGCACGCGCACCTTATTTAGTGTGTTGGATGGGTTTGGTTTTATTTATAGAATTCTTGACACTTAATGCAAATATATAAGCATCAAAATGCAGACCACAATGACTACATCCAAACTCTTTGTTCTTACACATCTAAATATACCCATATCTCTAAAATGACAACCTGAATGGTTGGACGGCTAGGTTCACATCATGTTTGTGGATTAGTTCTGTTTAAACCATTTGAAAGTACAATTTTGTACTGTATTCTTGCTCCCATTAAAAAAGACACACCCAGACAGTCAACATTTTTTGTACCAATATGAAGTATAATGACTCTCCAATATTTACCATATAAAGATTTTTATTCCAAAAATACAAATTTTAAAATACAAAAAATTTAGCTGCACAACGAAACAACCTTAAAAACATTTAAAAACACAAAATACCCGCCCAGTACAAATATTGGTGACACATCCCTCACCCAAAGTTAACAAACAGTAAATTGGAAAGATGGATAATAAATATACACATAACAGATCAAGTGATCAAAAATACAAAAATGCACTAAACCAAAAAAAATGTATGATAAAAATACAAAAACCTATATTTCAATTCATTACCATAGTGGTGGATATGTCACCAAGGAGGGTATTAGCCTTGACGCGCGTTTCGCCGCCAGCTTTTTCAAGAAAGTACAATTTATTACTGTACTTCTTGCTCCCATTGAAACAGACACATCCCACACAGTCTACATTTTTTGTCTGGTTTTGAAAAGTGTAGCTGATTATAATGTCAGTACATTTGTAGCGAAAGTATACTGGCTGAATGTCAACAGGGCTCTCTCATGGCAAAGCATACGATTAGCTATGGTAGCCTATGGTAGTGTCAGATGTATATCTCAGGAGTATGTCCCAATGTCTCAAGCTCATTACTGAAATGTTGTCTATGTAGTCATAGTAAATAAATAGATCCCTCATTTCTATGATCTGTTACATCTTTAAAATTTGGATATGGTACAGAAAAGTTTTTACTCCTGCTATAATATTGAACAGATTATTGCTTTAGGGCTGCTGTGTTGTCTATTGCTGATTGAGATCAAATGTATTGTTATTACAGTATTATTCTTAAACATAGAAATAATCATGTTATAATATCCACAGTGATTACCAGCTGTTAATTGTATCTCACTGTCAATGGCCAGGATCAGAGTTAACTAAAGGGCCGTTCACAAGGCTTATTTCAGGGACGGATTGCAGCCGTATTGCGCGCTGTACTACGCTGCTATACGGCTGGAATCTGTCCCAGCCATTACGGTAATCCCCTGCTCTCATAGAGAACTGTGGATTCCGTCTCTCCTTCGCCGGGGGGGGAGGAAGTGACATGTTCATTATCCCGGTGGGATACGCGCCGTGGATAATGAAAGTCTATGGGGCCGGCGGGCAGCGCCCCCGCCCCTTATTCAAGCCGTAATTGTGGGCGAAATCCATCCCGCAATTATGGCTTGAATAAGCCGTGTGAACCGGACCTAAGCCAAAACCAAACGAGCATTTAAATGCCACAACATCTAAGCCACTAGATGGGGGTCTCCTCTCTGTCATTTGATCACTCCTAAGGAAGGTTACCTTATATAATAGTAATAATAATCTTTATAATGTAATAATATATAACAATATTCTACCACACTTTACAATTTAGAGGGTATAACTATAGACAAAAAGAAATTACATAATAAAAAGCTACTAAGAGATCAAACATGAGGTGTGAGGGCCCTACACAGTCTATTTTTATTACAGCATATTGTACAAGCGTTCAAAATTGTTCAATGTTCAAGTCACCTAAGGGGATGAAAAGTAAAAGTGACAACGTTTTTGAAAATATTTTCTAATTTTTTTTCTCTTTTGTCATTCATGTTATAAAAAAATAACAGCAAAAAATAAATATGTCTGGGAACACCTTGTCCCTAAAAGTCTGATCTATTAAAGAATAACCCTACTTATCTTGCATTGTGAATGCCTTAAAAATGCCAGAATTGTTCTTTTCTGCTCATTTTGTGTCTCCTGAAAAATAGAATAAAAAGTGATCCAAATGTCAAATATACACAAAAATGGTACTCAAAAAAATTACACACCCCCACAAAAAAACGCCCTCATCCAGGTTTGTCAATGGAAAAATAAAAGTATATGTCAATGAGCAAATGAGAATTTTATTTTTTTTAAAAAAGGTATTTACTTATATAGTGGTAAATCAAAAACAATATAATTTTGGTTTTGTCAAACCAAAACAATTTTTCATGCTAGTTATACTGTATGGTGAACTCTGTAAAAATGACACCAAAAAGAACAATGGCACAGCTGTGCCATTGCCAAAAATCGCTGTGTTAAAAGTCTAACATGCCATCATTGTCTATCTATTTTTCATCAGCTTAGCAGTTTCCTTTTAATATACAAAATAATATTCATTTACAAAAGCTGAAATAAAGTTGAGCTTAAAAATCTTGAACCTGTATATTTTACCTGGTTAGGATGCGTTAACAAATTTCAGAAAATATCTGCAACACAGAAAAATCTGCACATATGAACATGCAACTAATGTGCAGATTTTAATCTATTTCAGTAGAATGAGGGAAAACCAGAGCAAGAAATCTGTGACAGATATGTCTGCACCTGTTCATTCACCAGAAATGACATTCACAATCATTAGGCTAATGCCAGCTTTATACAGTATACCTATATATTCACATAATATTGTTTCATAGTTTTTGAGGTGTCATGATTGCAAATAAACATCACATTTGGGGGGTGTTCACACAGAATTTTGGAAATGTTTTTCGGTCTGAGAAACGTATTCAAAAGAGCTTCCTAAAATGCTTCCAACACGAACCCTAAAGTGTGCTACGTGTTTTGATGTGTTTTGACTGCAGCAGGAACTCACCCTACAGTTTTACATAGGGCATCTGCTGCGTAAGACGGATCAAGAATTGACATGACAACGGATCCGAAATACGCATCAGAAAGATGCCTGTGAAAATGCTTGTTTTATATTGAAAGCAATGTAAATCACCATGCACATTGTTAGATGCGTGTTTGGGTCTGTTTTGGGTCCGAGACACAGATCCAAACGTGCATCTATAACCGGATCCAAATATGCATCTAAGATGCCGTTTGAACATACCCTAAAAGTTAACCACCAATTAAGAGGTGCCTAGGGTCTGATATGCGGGAACAGAATTCAATTTTCTGTCCTTATATATATGAACCCAGCATTTTGCTGTGTGCATATTCATCGTGGAAATGAATGGCAGTGTAAAATCTCTACAGATCAGTCATCATTGTCAGTTCATTAAAAAAAAAATCCACTACAGTACCAAAAATTAGCCCTTTTTAGGGTAGTTGCAATTTTACACACACAAGAAAAGTCTTGTACTGATGCACATACTTTTTTTCAAGCTTTTTTGGGGCAAAAACTGTGTGGCCAGATGTTAGCTAGAAACTAACAGGTGAGTATAAAAAAAAACTATAGACCTGGCATTTTATTTATAGCATTTTTTTCAGTTTGACACTGACACAATAAATGCACCCAGACCAACATAGTTTTTTTGGTGAACCAACAAATGCGTTGCATGTGTGTTGTGTTTTCACATTGCAAAGGAAATCATGTGATATATCATAGGATTTGTGTTTGAAAAAAGGCACTAAAAGAAGTGAGTCAAAAACCTGCATGTACCAACATACTTCGTAGAAACATACTAAAACATGGTATTTTTTCAGATGCAATAGTGCATGGATTTTGTTTTGGGAACAACGAGGAAAGCCATTTATACAGCTTACTTATAGAGGATGTCCACTTTTTCTTTCAGGGTTTCCCGATAATAAGGTGATTAGAGATGGGCGAATCGATTCTAACGAAGTGGAATTCGTTTAGAATTTCAGGAAAACTTCGGTTCGGAACGAAGTCGAACTTTGGGGTACTTCGGGTGAACGAAGTGTGCTTTTGATTGATAAAATGGCTGCGAGCACATGGCGTTACATGGGGCAAAGCACTCTGGGAGGAAGAAGGGCATAGCCTGCATGACATGTGCAGAGATGAAGCCAATCAGAGACCGGCGGGATTCTGTGACGTCACCGCACTATATAAGTCCGGGCGCGACGCCGGGAGCTCACACTCCTCTCACTGTGCTCATCAGGGAAGGTGCTGCCGCGGCTGATAGCTCTTACTGAAGAATTGATTTTTATATAGCGATTTCTGTGGGGTGTCTCAGCTTGTCTCAGAGACTGTTCTCTGAATGTTCTATTTCTAATTTTTTGGGGTATTGGATCTGAAATCCAGTGTGCGTCCACTGCAGCTGCATATACATTCAATATCCAAGTGGGATCTAAGCCAGTTCCTGTTGTATTCATTTAAAGAAACAGCGTTTTTACAATACAAATACCACTTCATTTTTGGCTGCTCAATTCTTTGGCGCAATTTACATCCAGGGGTTAATTAAGCGTTGTTTTGCTGGTGTGCTGACCCCAAGAAACCGTCTTTTTCAACGCCAAAATATATAAATTTTTCCTGTAGCCTAATTCACAAGCAAAGGTTAATTACAACTGTATCTCTTGTTGTGTGGCGTAGAAAACACGCAATTGTAACACGCTACAAAGCTACTATTTTGTGCGGCTCAATTCTATTGCGCAATTTACATCCAGGGGTTAATTAAGCGTTGTTTTGCTGGTGTGCTGACAAAAATAAACCGTCTTTTTCAACGCCAAAATATATACATTTTTCCTGTAGCCTAATTCATGTCCGAAGGTTAATTAAGCCTGTTTGTGCTTTTACATTTAGTAAAACACACAGTGTTTTTAAACGACACATACAAGTAAATTTTTCCTGGCCATTTGTGGAGCGCAATTTATATCCAAGGGTTACCCAAGCTTGTTACTGGGTTCATTTGGAGTCAAAAACAGGGTGTATATTTATCATATACAGATATCATCATCAAACAGTGTCTGTACATTTTAGAACAAACAGTATGTCAGACAGAGAGGTGGCAGTGGCACAAACATTCCTGGAACAGGCCCAGGTCGCAGCACAGCAAGGGGACGTCGCAGCAGGGGTCACTCGGTGAGGCCACAACTGCCGCTGTCATCTAGCGGCCGTGTGTTGTTCAGCAACCCAAGGGTTCTTGATTGGTTGACTAGGTCATCCTCTTCCTCCCAGATGACATCTGACAACCCCAGCCAAGAGTCGGTGGGAACCTCAGACACAACCATTAGTTGGCATGGCCCGGGAGCGGGTCAGCAGCCCTCACCTGTCCTCAGCCCGCCTCTGTCCCATCCGGTTCCCTCAGCCAGAGATCTACTATGTGGTCTGGGCTCAGCGCCACTATATAGCGAGGATGAACAATTTGAGGAGGGCAGTCAGCAGCTACTTGGCAGCGAAGAAATGGGCCAATATCGCCTGCTTCTTGCAGTAGGCGGCAAAGTATAGATGTGGAGAGTGGCATGGGAGGTCATGTTGTGAGAGGTCAGCCTCGGCATACCAAGACCGGTGATGAGGACAGCAGTGATGATGAAACACAAATAGATGATGATGTAGCCGACCACACTTGGGAGCCGGGTGAGGCAAGGGCTTCATCATCGTCAGGAGAAGAGGGCATCAGCTTGCGTGTCAGGCAGCTGCGCAGCCAGCAAGTGGGTCGTGTGGCCGTGAGTCAGCAGGATAGCAGCAGTGTGAGGTCGGGAGCCAAGCGGGCACGGGGTAAAAAACCCGCTTCGCAGGTCCAAGAAAGTAGTGGCACAGGGGCTCAGCGAGGCAGCGGCGGCAGTAGTCACTCAGTGCGGAGCATTGGCGGTAAAATCCGATACTCGGCGGTGTGGCAGTTCTTTGCTAAGACACCGGAGGAGCCGAATATGGGTATATGTAGAATCTGTGGGCAGAAAGTGAAGCGTGGCCAGGGAGCTAACGTTGGCACCACGGCCCTGCGTCAACACATGCAGCGTCACCATCCGGTGGCCTGGGAGAAACGTGGCTCAGATGTGGTGGTCCATCCTGCTGCCGCAGCAACAGCAGCAGCGCCCAGTGGCACGCATGCCATTGCAGCCAGTCAAGGCTCCACCACCTCTGCAGAAGGGAGCTGTTTCTCTTTGACATCATCTCCCGGTCCAGATGCTCCTGCTCCTCGCTACTCATGGCGCCAGCAGTCGTTCAGCGAGGCGATTGCAAAGAGACAACAGTATGCGTCCAACCATCCTAAGGTGCAGCAGCTGACCGTGCTCCTGTCCAAGTTGTTGGTATTGCAGTCCCTCCCTTTCCAAATGGTGGACTCTGCACCATTCAGAGAACTAATGGCTTGTGCCGAGCCGAGATGGAGAGTTCCAAGCCGTAATTTCTTTTCCAAAAAGGCATTGCACCTTCATAAATATGTAGAACAGAAGGTGGGTCAGTCCTTGAGCTTATCGGTTTGTTCCAAGGTGCACGGCAGCGCGGACGTCTGGAGCTGTAACTACGGTCAGGGCCAGTACATGTCCTTTACGGCTCACTGGGTGAATGTGCTTCCAGCCCAGGCACACCAACAACTTGGACAGGAGACGCCGCTTTCTCCTCCACGTTGTCAAACTGCTGCACCTGCGCCAATGTCCGCCTCCTCCTCCTCCACCACCACCACCATCTCAGCCTCCACAAGTACTGCTCCATCATACCCCAAGTGTAGGGCACAGCGGTGTCACGCAGTTCTACACCTGGTTTGCCTCGGCGAACGAAGTCACACAGGGGAGGAACTGCTCCGCGTCATGCAGCAAGAAATCGATGTGTGGCTTTCTCCGCGCCAACTGCAAATCGGAACCATGGTGACGGACAATGGGAGGAACATGGTGTCCGCGCTGCACCGAGGAGGGATGGTCCATGCGCCCTGCATGACGCACGTGTTCAATCTGGTTGTGAAAAGGTTCCTGAAGTCTTCCACCGATCTTCAGAACATTCTGAAAATGGCCAGGAAACTGTGCATGCACTTTATCCATTCGTACAAAGCCAGGAACACCCTCCTCGAGTTGCAGCGGCAGAACGGCCTCCCCAACACACTCTGATATGCGATGTTTCCACCGCTTGAATTCCAGCCTTCACATGTTGGACCGACTGTATGAACAGAGAAAGGCTATTAACGATTTTTTGATGATCCAGGCAGACAGAAGTACCCCCCTGTGTAACTTTGATGTCAGCCAGTGGCAGCTCATGCGTGACACCTGCCGTTTGTTGAGGCCATTCGAGGAGGCGACGTTATTTGTCAGTCGCCAGGACTACAGGATGAATAACGTCATTCCACTGCTTCATGTCCTGGAACAGATGCTGAAAAATCTGTCTGGGCAGGGGACTGGAGACGTGGCGACTACATCTCGTGGCCACATGAGTCCGGTGGGGACTGAAATGGAGGAGGAGGAGGAGGAGGAGGACATTGGAGCAGAAGCATTGTCTGGTGAAATGAGTGGATTTTCTACCCAGGTGACAAGAGAGGAGGAGCAGGAGCAGCTGGAGGAGGTGGATGGAGATGAGGAAGACGAGGCAGATGACCCCCAAGCACCGTGGCAGTATACAGTGGAAATGGAGGCAGGGAGCCCCTCGGAGTCACTTGTGCAGATGGCCCGCAGCATGCTTATTTGCCTGGCTAGTGACAGCCGAATAGTCAGCATCCGGCAGAGGGATGACTTCTGGCTCTCCACCCTATTGGACCCTCGCTACTGGTCCAAAATGGGAGCCTTTTTCCCAGATATTGAGAGGGAAGACAAACTCAAATACTATAGGGAAATCCTCCGTAATCAGTTGGCTGCTGCCTATGTGCGGCATCGTCCCTCCTCTGACAGGTCTGACCGGGGGGTTCCTCAGCGCTCACGTACTACTGCCGCGGCTGCTGGGGGAAGGTGGGGGGTAGGAGCAGTACCAGCTCCATCAGTAGTAACCTAAGTCTGGAGTCACTGATGAGCAGCTTCCTTCACACCGCCTAGTGAGGGGGGGCAGTCGCCAGCAGCAGCAGCAGCAGGACCTGGAGCAGTCCCTGAACCAACAGGTGATGGCCTACTTGGACAGCACTCTGCCACCTCAGTTAGAAGATCCGCTGGACTACTGGGCAGCCAAACTGGATGTGTGGCTGCAACTTGCCGAGTTTGTAGTGGAGAAGCTGTCCTGCCCGGCCAGTAGTGTGGCAACAGAGTGGGTGTTCAGTGCAGCTGAGGCCATCGTTACCCCAAAGAGAACCCGCTTGTCCACGGGAGATGTGGAACGACTGACCTTTGTCAAGATGAATCAGGCATGGATCGGCCAGGATTTCCACACACCAATGCCTTAGGCGTCAGTCTGGGTACAAAACTACCTGCCTCAGCCACTATTCTGATGCCGCCACCCGCCTGATGCCACACATCTGCTGACAGTTTCTCCATCTGCCTACCACCATCTTTACCAGGGACTGGTATTGCCACCCACCTCAACACTCTGTCATTGTGCCACTCTATGACCTCATGCTGCTGCTGCTGTGGCTGCTGCCATGTCCTCCACACTGTGTCATTGTGCCACTGCCTGACCTCATGCTGCTGCCGCCGTGACCTCCGCTCTCAGTCATTGTGCCACTCTGTGGCTTCCTCCTGTTTTTCCACCTCCAGAATGTCATTGTGCCACTCTCTGACCTCATGCTGCTGCTGTGACTCCTGCCGTGCCCTCCACACTGTGTCATTGTGCCACTGCCTGACCTCATGCTGCTGCCGCCGTGACCTCCGCTCTCAGTCATTGTGCCATTCTGTGGCTTCCTCCTGTTTTGCCGCCTCCAGAATGTCATTGTGCCACTGCCTGATCTCATGCTGCTGCTGTTGTGACCTCCACACTGTGTGATTGTGCCACTCTGTGGCCTAATACTGTTTTGCCGCCTCCAGAATGTCATTGTGCCACTGCCTGACCTCATACTGCTGCCGCCGTGACCTCCCCACTGTGTGATTGTGCCACTCTGTGGCCTAATACTGTTTTGCCGCCTCCAGAATGTCATTGTGCCACTGCCTGACCTCATGCTGCTGCCGCCGTGACCTCCGCTCTCAGTCATTGTGCCACTCTGTGGCTTCCTCCTGTTTTGCCACCTCCAGAATGTCATTGTGCCACTGCCTGACCTCATGCTGCTGTGGCTGCCGCCGTCACCTCCACACTCTGTCACTAATGTTGCCACCTGAGCTCTCAGCTTGCTTTTTTCCAGCTTTCGCTGGCATGACTTTATCAGGCTACATTCCCGCTTGAGTTTTTTGGTCAGTTTTGCCCTCTTAAGTGCCCAGGGAATTTTATAGTGAAGCGATTCTAAAAGCGGCGGCAGTCATCTGCGTGTCATACTAAAACACAACATTGTATGAAGACCAAACCAAGCTCCCTCTGCATATTTAAGCATGGCACAACGTTCTACAGCACCCTGCAGGCTCGTGCAGCCTGGAAATAGCTGCTTTTTAACGCGATTCGTGCCGAAGTAATTCGGAACAAATTTATTTTTGTCGGAAAATTCGGCGAAGTGACCAAATCTAATTTTTGAGAAATTCGCCCATCTCTAAAGGTGATCATAAGGCTGGGTTCCCATATCGCGTTACTCCATGCATTTTTTGTAGTTTTATAATTAACTTCAGTTACCTTGCTAGGTCACCTAGTTGTAATCTGTGGGAGAACCCAGCACCAAGGGCGACATGTATGAACGGGCCATGTCTCAATTTCTGATGTTAAATGCGTTAAAAGAGAGTGGTCGCCTTTTTCCCAATGTATGAACAGCTGCAGTTCAAACTTTGGCGCAATCTGTGCCTGCCCCAACACTTTCTAATGCGCCAGACATGTGGGGGCGTTCTTGGGGCACGTCGCACTACATTTGTACTATTAGACACATTTATGACTAGAGGACGGCAAAACTAGGCACATTACTGCTGGAACAGGCAGACCAAATTAAAAGTGGTTTAACTGAGCCAAAAGATGTTGTTATCACTGATAATACTATAATAACGGGGTTCATGGTAGATGCTGTTATCAATTTTATAACATATAATTTCATATTACTTTTATATTATTTGTCAATACATATTATATTATTTAATCAAACATTTATTATATAATTTTATATTTTGGGAAATTATTTTATTTAATATAGTTTTATCATTAACATCAGTAATCATACCCTGAGCTGTCAGGAATTCTGTGGAGTCTTTTCTACTTTTTTACTATGCAGTACAGATAGACTTAGCGCCAGGATTATACCTATGGTGCGCCTGTAAGTATGAACTGCAGAAGAACAGGTACATACATACTGGCACATTTTACACTGCTTTAACTCCTTAATGACCGTCCACCATCTTTTGACGTCGGGCATTTCGGGTCGTTCGTCTGCAGTAACGCCTTTTGACGTCGCTGTAGATATCGGAGTTTTCGGCACCCGATACCGCAGCAGTGCTGAGAACGGGGCTGTACTACACAGCCTTGATCCCAGCACAGCTCTCCGCTCCTCGTGCTTTAACCCTTTGATTGCCGTGGATCGTCACCGCAGCACAATCAAAGGGTTTTCCTGCTCTGTTGGGTGATCGGAACAGACCCGACAGAGAAAGGGGAACGGCTGCACAGTTAGCCCTGGGGACCTAGAGTGGCCCCAGGGCTATCTGTGTAAGGCCTCGTTCACACGGCTTATTTTGCCGCGGATTGGCGCCGTACTGAGCGCCGGATTTGCGCTGCAGTACGGCGCCAATCCGTCGCAGTAATTACGGTAATCCACTGCTCTCATAGAGAAAGTGACATGCACATTATCCAGGCGCAATACGCGCCGTGGATAATGCAAGTCTATGGGGCCGGGGAGCGGCGCCCCCGCCGCGCTCCGGCGCCGCCCCGCTCCGCCCCTTATTCACGGCGGATTTGTGAGCCGTTTTGCGCTCAAAATTCCGTCGGGAATAAGCCGTGTGAACACGGCCTTACAAGCCAGTGATCAGGCCAGACTGTGTGCTGTCCTGATCACTGCCTGTGTCAGACTGACACAGATTATAATGTATTAGCATATATGAATATGCTAATACATTACTAAGTGGAGGAAAAAAAAAAAATAACACAGTTCTCCCTTCATGGGATTTTTAAAAAAAAAAAGTAAAAAACAAAAAACGTGTAAAAAAAAATAAAAAATAAAATAAAAATAAATATTTTATAAAAAATAATTGTGCATACATTACACACACAAAAAAACCTACACATTTTAGGTATCCACACAATTGTAATAACCTGTAGAATTAATCTAACAAGTTATTAAGTGTGAAATGTGAATGGTGTAAAAAAAACGTAAAAAGAAATTGAAAAAAAGTTGAAAAAAATTCTGCAATTATTTATAAGTGAACTTAAACTATTCCCCCATAAAGTACAACTTTTCTCGAATAAAACGAGGCCTCATCCAACTGCGTCATTAAAAAAAAAAAAAAGTTACAACTGTTGAAACGCAAGGAGACAAAAACTAAAAACATGTTCTGGTCATTAACTTCTTTTCAGGCGTTCGGCTTCAGAGGTTAAAGCTATTTAGAACTGGCCCCTGTTCACCAGAGTTCATACATGTCGCCCCAAGTGTTTAATTTTTCTGCCATGTATCCCCAGGTGTAAATAAGCATTTTGTAAAATATATAATAACAATGAGTTATAATCGAGGCTGACATACTATTGGTGCAACCTATGCAGCTGCACAAGGGCCCACCATCAGTTTTAAGCAGTTTTCTACTGTTTATTAAATTGCAAGTAAATGTGTGAAGTAATGATTTTCATGGCTTCCAATTATGGATGGATAATTAGAGAGATAAAAGAGGGGGGGGGGGGGGCTCTGTGATGAGATGTAAAATAACAAGTGGCCTATCTACTGTTCCTGCTCAGTGGCCCTCTACTATCTGTGTATAATACTACTTAAAAACATTGCTGTGAAAAAATATAGTTTTCCTGACAAGACAAAATGAGGTTTTGAAATATTAATAGTTTATGTACCTATAAATAGTAAGAACCATCCTATTACAAAATTGTCCTGGCGTGGCAGGTTGGCACATGTATATTTTTTGCATACATGTGCTGGCTTTGTTCTTTGCTTTTAATTATCATTCAGAATGTTATTTAAACTGCATGTCAAGGGTTGTTTTTTGCCTTTCTGTATTCCATAACACCATTTACAATCTAGTAACACAGATTATTACAGCTAAGTAAATAACATCACCACAGCAAATCAAAACCTTGATGCACATAACTTTCTAATCGCACCTCTGGGAGCCCCACTGTTTATTAAAACGAAGGGGGGAGGGGGAGTCCCATGTCCCCTGTCCTTCCTCACTGCACTTGCTCAGCAAGGAAGTCTTTGAATGGAGCAATAGTAAAATGTGTTCACTGCTGCTCCAATCAAAGTCTATGGGACCAACCTAGATGGCGGGGCACAGCCTTTGGCTATCACCATTGATCTCGTAGACTTTGAATGGAGCAGCAGACTACATGTTCAATCATTGCTCCCTTCAGACTTCCTCCTGAGCGCAAAAAGAAAAAGGACAGGAGTCTTGGGGCCACCCAGGTGATAAAGCTCTATGGTGGCATATTCCCTTTTAGGGCATGTCCCCAAGGCACGGGTTTTCGTCCGGTATTTCAGCTGGTTTGCGGTTTTTCAGACCGCCTGAAAAAACAGCCGAAAATAAGCACAATGGTGCTCTATGGAAAACCCGCGCAGCAGTCCCCACTGCACGGGTTTTCCGTCGGGTGATTTTTCTGCCCGCGAGCCACTCAAAGAACATTGAGCTTGTTCATTCTGAACACCTCAATGGGAGGGGGGAGGGCTGTATACCGGCTGGTATTTGTCCTGTGCAGTGTGGACGCGCCCTTAGAAGTCCTTAGAGATCAGGCATGCTTGAAAACTCTGCCCAATGTCAATATAGATCACCTTGTTTACAATACAAATATGTTCACAGATGACTTTTTGTAAAACCTCTTGGGGAATCCCGAATGGCCTGCTCCCCTTCATTGCCCAAGTGGAAGATACTTTTTCAGTGGTGTTGCATGTCTGCTTAGAAAGGCTTGTAATTCCCCATTTCAAGTATACTAAACAATTCAATTGATGGTTATTACATAACACATGATCCTCAGCCAAACCTTCAGTTATGAAACTTCTATGGCGCTGATATGTAAAGCATTTGGCATTAGTCATGTTTCGAAAGTATTAATCTTAAACACCACAATGCCGTAAGCTATTTACAAGGCAAACAAGCAATAACATAATGACTATACAAACGTTTGGCACTACACTCAAAGGTTCACAGCAGGAAAACTCTAAGGCTATGTCCACACTGCACAGGAAAATGATCATATCTTTGGCGCTTTTCGTTTTTTAAAAGCGCTGATGATACGATCGTTCCTGCGGCCCCATAGACTGCAATAGGAAAGACGAGCGGCAGTCTACACAGCTCGTCCTTTCTCTGCCCGTCTTTCGGCAGCGGCGTATTATACAACATGTATATTGTATGGGCGAGGTCAGGAAAACAAGAAGCAACCGCGGTTTTTGCACAAAGCGTAACAAAAGCCGCGGTCCTGCATCAGAGAAAAAATGTCCGCTTTTGGCCCGTTTTTTGTCCGATGCAGTGTAGACATAGCCTAACAGCAAACACTGATAGCGCTGATACAATTGTATATTTGCTATAGTAAGTATATGATGCATAAGGACTTTTTCTCAAATCAACGATTAGAGATGTGTGCTGAGGTGAAAGGAATAATAATACTTAAACACTTCATGCTTGAAGAGGTATTCTCATCAAGCTTCAAACATGGGCAAAGGTAAATAAAGATTATTAGCAAATACATTGCTGTTCTGATTTTGCTTAATTTTACAGATAGAGAAGTTCTAATCTCCTGCTTGTTGCTTTCCTTGTTGCCGACCACTTCTCTGTGCTGCAGCAGTGGTTGGACCGGTGACCTCACTCCCTGCTAAGTCTTATTAGTAGAACAGGAACTTACTAAGGGACTGCTGTCAGGTCTGCAGTGACCCTGTTACACTGACAAGCTAAAGGGTAACAAGGATTTGAACTTTTGACTTTCAGGCTCCATTTCTCTTCATCCTCTACAGCTTTGAACATGAGACTGTAGTCATCTTGGTTATCTCACACTTAAATTTGACTTGCAAGTATTTAGCATATGCTTAGTTGTGTAGATTCTTGTCATGTAACTGCATTGTTACTGTTTTGCTCCTAAAAGTCTAAATGTTAATTTTTATTATTTTGTTAGTAATTTGTATATCCACTTTGGCTTTTGACACTGCCTGAATCCTACTGGGCTCTCAATCAGATTCAAGCATGTCTCAAAAATATCTGATCCTAGGTCCAGGCTTGGACCGGCCTACAGAGGAATAACGGAAACCCACGGTGGGCCCCTGAAAATGGCAGACCTGGAGTTGTTTCTTTACTGCATATTCATCCTCAGAAGAGGCAAAAACGTGTAGATAGAGAGGCAAAAAGCAAGAGGCAGAGTATAGGAGGCATGTTCAGTCATTTACAGTAGCTGTAGGGTGGGCCTCTAAAATAAACTCCACCGGTGGGCCCAGAAACACCCGTGGGCCCTAGGCACCCCAGTCCAACACTGCCCAGATCTTTTCTGCATCTTCCCAATGTTGGTGCATATTGGTCGACTCACTTGGGTATAAATACAGCTTTTTCTTCAACCCTCCCAACAAGTGTTTAATTAAGTTGAGGTCTGGGGACTGTGGAGGCCAATGCAGCAACTATTTCTTCGCCAATCTCGACATATGCTTCAGGATGTTGTCATGCTGAAACATTATATCGTCCTTTTCATACCCATAATACTCAATTGTATTAAATAACTCATCTTGTAGGATACTAACATATAGCTCAGCATTGAGATCAACATTGATCCTGGTCAAGTATCCATCGCTTTTGGCTGTGAATCAACCTCATACAATCAAGCTTCCTCCACTGAACTTGACAGTTTCTTCAATTTCTCGATCCATTAGCCTCCTTTCACTTGATTCTTCCAGTCCTATTTGCCCCCATCAGAGTCAGGTCTATTGACTTTCATCTCATCGCTCTAAATCACCTGTTTCCAATCTTCCACTTTTTATAATTTTTTTGTTAACTCGAGCCAACGCTTCTTATGATGATATTGAAGTCGAGGCTTCTTCACCTTTTTTTGGGTCAACATTCCAGACTTGTGTAAGGCGTGGCACACACAGTGCTTGCACGGACATCTGTGATCTCACTATTATGAAGCCTACGAGCCTCCTCTGCCATGTTTGTCTTGACAGAACTGATAGACCTTGTGATGCGCCAACTTGTTGACTCTGATATTTTACCTGGACGTCCACCTCTTGCCTTTGGAATGAATGGACGGACTTCATTTCATATTCTTCCAGCTGTCAGGGCCTCACATGATGCAGTTTGGCAATTTTTTTTGGCCAAGAGACCGCCATCGATTAGCTGGATGATGCTGTTCCTTGTTTCTTAGGAAATCTTTTTCATGGCTACTTCTTGAGTCAAACCAGTGACCTTTATCATGGGATTCAATCTAATATTAGGTTGTAATTTGTAGCATACCAGAAGAAAAAGATTGTCCCACCACCAGTAGGAAAACAGTAACAATTACATGACAAGAATCAGCATAACTACGCATATGCTAAATAGTTGCAACAAGTAACTATGAGATAGTCAAGATGATTGTCGGTAAAATGATGGTGGTCTCATGTATAAAGCTGTAGTGGATGGTGAGATATGGAGCCTGAAAGTCAAAAGTTCAAAACAGGGTTACCCTTTTGCTTTTCAATGTAACTTGGAATATAAATACACAGATAGGGTTGGTTCACACAGCGTATTGTGGTGCATAAAGGTACATGCTGCAATACGCCTGCTGTTGAAAGTACGTGCTAGCTAGCGCCACAGTTTCTACATTGCTTATTCGCATTGGTCCCATTTGTCCACTCATGATACACTTTTCCCACAGCAGCCCACAAACAGTTCACAAGCTGCACAATTGGAAATACTGCCACTCTTGGCCTGAAAGCCAATAATCATCCCTTTTTGCATCTCTGTCAAATCGCCCTTTTTGCTCCTGACAGGCTCCTGAAACAGGCCACCTATATTGGGTCAGTGATGCTGTTACTGACACTTGCAGTAGCAGTTAGAATAGCTGCTATGCGGCTATGCATGGGGGGTCTTTTTTATAACAGCTATAGAATTGGGTGGGTCACTGTTCCCGCGTTACAAGACAGGGTTTTGGTAGGTATCTGGAGATCTATTAAGATCCTGTGGTTTGCTTCCTGCTACTGGAGCAACTGGGGAGAGAGCTCTTTCCACCCTAGGCTTGAGGGAGCCTGAACCAGTTGGAGACTGGTAAAGTGAGCATTTGTGGGCTGGAGATTAGCTAGAGAGGGACTGTATAAGTTCAGTTAGAGGCTAGATGACATAGGATTTTGTTTGATTCCTCTAAACTGTGATTGAGGAATAAAGCTGGTTGAGGACAGATTTGAAGACAATCCCTGTGTCCAAGTGCCATTCCACTTAACAAGGCGATGATCCGTGAGCTGGATGGACCAGGATGGCATCCAAGTACAAGTGAGGTGTCACAATAGTTATTCCTTAATGGGTCCAAAATATAATATTAACCCTTTACTGCTGGAGTCAGTTTTGACCTCTCTGATAGAGCCCCCTTTTTTAAATCTGACATGTGTCACTTTATGTCGGAATAACTTTTTGATACTTTTACCTATCCATGGTATTCAGAGATTGTTTTCTTGTGACACATTTGTTTGTTTATTTATTTATTTATTTATTTCCTCTCTATGTATTTCACAGAAATTAAAGCCAAGTGGAGGTGAAATTTAAAAAAGTCACTTTTCATAAAGATTTTAAATTTGTATCCATAAATCACTGGAACACGGTAGATGTGAAAAGGTAAATGCAACTCAATATTGATTCCCCCCAATTGTACCATTTTTAGACATATCCTATATGTGGCCCCAGTGCGCTATTTGGCTCAACCACAAGCCTCAGAATAGGAATAGCACCTGCTGGACTTTGAGGTCTCATTTTCATTACGATTTTCTCTAGGCACCGTTACAGGTTTGTGGACACCCTAAGGTGCTAAAACTTAATAAACACTCCTAGAAAGACCCCATATTGGAAACTACACCCCTTAAGGAATATATCCAGGGCTGTTTTGAGTATATAGAACCAAAAGGTCTTTCACAATTTTTTTTAGCATTAGGTTTTGAAAATTAAAATTATTTTTACCAACAATTTGCAATTTTAGCTGAAAATGTTTAATTTTTACCGTGAAGGAAATAATTATTTGATTCCCTGCTGATTTTGTAAGTTTGCCCACTGACAAAGACTTGAACAGGCTAAAATTTTAAGGGCAGGTTAATTTAAACATTGAGAGATAGAATATGCAAAATAAAATCCAGAAAATCACATTGTATAAATTATATAAGATTATTTACATTTTGCTGACAGAAATAAGTATTTGATCCCCTGCCAACGAGTTCTGGCTCCTACACAGTGTTGGACTGGGATGCCCAGGGCCAACAGGTGGAGTTGATTCTTGGGGCCCACCAGTTAAGCTGTTTCTGGGCCCACCGGTGGAGTATATTTTAGGGTCCACCCTACAGCTGCTGTAAATGACTGTACATGCCTCCTATACTCTGCCTCCTGCTTTTTGACTCTCTTTCTATGCTTTCTTACCTCTTCTAATTATGTATATGCAATTAAAAAACAACTCCAGGTCAGCAATGCTTGGGGGCCCACCGGGGGTTTCCCTTATTCCCCTGTGGGCCAGTCCGAGCCTGCTCCTACAGACCAGGTAGACGCTCCTAATCAACTTGTTACTTGCATTAAAGACAGCTGTCTTAAATAGTCACCTTTATAAAAGACTCTTGTCCAATTAATCAGTCAGACTGTAACCTCTACAACATGGGCAAGATCAAAGAGCTTTCTAAGGATGTCAGGGACCAGATAATAGACCTGGAATGAAGCTGGAATGGGCTTTCAAAACCATAAGTAAGACGCTGGGTGAGAAGGAGACAACTGTTGGTGCAATAGTAAGAAAATGGAAGAAATACAAAATGATTGTCAATCCACATCAATCAGGGGCACCATACAAATCTCACTTCGAGGGGTATCCTTGATCATGAGGAAGGTGAGAAATCAGACTAAAACTACACAGGGGGAACTTGTTAATGGTCTCAAGGCAGCTGGGATCATATGCACCAAGAAAACCATTGGTAACACATTACGCTGTAATAGTTTAAAATCCTGCAGTGCCCGCAAGGTCCCCCTGCTCAAGAAGGCACATGTGCAGACCCGTATGAAGTTTGCCATTGAACACCTGGATAATTCTGTGATTGGGAGAAAGCTGTGATTGTGGTCATATGAGACAAAAATTGACATAAATTCAACTCGCCGTGTTTGGAGGAAGAGAAATGCTGCCTATGAGCCAAAGAACACTGTCCCCACTGTCAAGCATGGAGGGGGAAACATTATGTTTTGGGGGTGTTTCTCTGCCAAGGGCACAGGACTACTTCACCGCATCAATGTGAGAATGGATGGAACCATGTACTATAAAATCCTGAGCGACCACCTCCTTCCCTCTGCCAGGACATTAAAAATGGGTCGTGGCTGGGTCTTCCAGCAAGACAATGACCCAAAACATACAGCCATGGCAACAAAGGAGTATCTCAAAAAGAAGCACATTAAGGTCATGGAGTGGCCTAGCCAGTCTCCAGACCTTAATCCCACAGAATATTTATGGAGGGAGTTGAAGCTCCGAGTTGCCAAGCGACAGCCTCAAAATCTTAATGATTTAGAGATGATCTGCAAAGAGGAGTGGAACAAAACCAAAATTCCTCCAGACGTGCGCAAACCTCATTATAAACTACAAAAAATGTCTGACTGCTGTGCTTGCCAAGAAGGGTTTTGCCACCAAGTATTAAGTCTTGTTTGCCAGAGGGATCAAATACTTATTTCTCACTGCAATATGCAAATAAATTTATATAATTTATAAAATGGGATTTTATGGATTTTATTTTGGATATTCTATCTCTCAATGTTATAATTAACCTTCCCTTAAAATTATAGACTGTTCATGTATTTGTCAGGGGGCAAACTTACACAATCAGCAAGGGATCAAATAATTATTTCCTTCACTGTACAAGGAATTCTTGAAAAAAAAAAGCAAACCAAAATTTGTAACACAATTTCTTCCAACTTCAGCAATACCCTATTTGTTGGTGAAAACTGTTGTTTGGGCGCATGGCAGGGCATACAAAGGAAGGAGCGCTATTTGATTTTTGCAGATTTGGTGGGTACCCTGTCTCATTTGCAAAGCCCCCCCCAAAGTACCAGAGCTGGGGAAATCTTCCCTATGTCACGCCATTTTGGATTCAACACCCCTCATAGATATCATCTAAGGGTGTATTGTGCATTTTGTACACACAGGTTTTCCATATTTTTTCAGGATTGGGCCATGAAAATATGGGAAACAAAATAGTTCTGCCATTGTTTTTTGGGCTTACAGGAGTTTTATCGTTTGAACTGTTTGTGCTGTTCAGCTAATACTCTGAGATTGAATTTGAAATCCAGGGGCAAGTCTCTCCTCTCAGCAGGCGAGTCTCTCCTCTCAGCAGGCATGTCCTCTCCTCACTGAAGACCTGTGACATCATCATTCTGGGTGAGGCACTAGAAGCAGAAGGATGTCTGCAGAGGACAGCTCCTTAGCCTCCTGCATGCTTCTTATGTGTCTGCAGAGGACAGCTATACAGCCTCCTGCATGCTTCTCATGTGTCTGCAGAGCTTCAGGCTGACTCCACAAGCTCCTTGCTGTGCTATATGCAGTTATACACACAGCCTGAACTGATGAGACATGTGAGGAGTGTACACGTCCCATTCCCCCCTTCCCCTCTGTTACCAGGCAACAGACTGTGTTATATGGAGCAATGCACACTGCCCTCCCCCTCCTCCTCTCTCCCTGTTAACTGGCAGGAGACTCTATAATACTGTGTTATATGAGGGGATCTGTGACTTAAACAGTCAGTAATTGCCCAGATCATATGTAGAGCCAGCAGGCCTTGGTTTCACTATCGATTTTAACAGCTTAGAGGGGAGAAAGCACAGAGTGTGCAGGCAGCCAATCACAGCGCAAGGGGCGTGGCCGGGGCGTTTCCTGTCTGGGGGCGTATCCCAACAGGCTGAGTGAAATGTCAGCCAGCCAATCACAGTGCAGGGGGCATGGCTAGGGGTGGGATCCGGCCAGAGGGCGCGTCCCGACCAGCAGCAGCAGAAACAGAATACAGATTTACAGAAAAGCTCATATCTGCTAAACCAAGTGACTGAGGTAATGCAAACCAATTACAAAAGTGCGTATTTTTACTGTCCCCATAATCTGAGACATGATCTTTGTAGCGATAAAACCCCTTTAATTTCTACAGTGTTCGGTGTGCAGTACAATAGAAATGTGTTTGTAAAAATTGTGTTTCTATGTCGTCATAGTCTGCTAGCCATAATGTTTAAATTTTTCTGGATATGGCGTTGATTAATGGCTTGTTTTTTGCGGATGAGTTGACTTGTTTTGGTACCATTATAGGGTTCATATGATGCGTTGATCACTTTTTATCAAGGTTTTTGTGAAGTGTTTTGAACAAAGTACAGCAATCCTGGTAGTGTTTTTTGTTTTTTTTACAGCGGTCACCGTTTGGTATGAGTGACATGCTAACTTTACTCAGGAGGTCACTATGATTACAGCGATACCGAGTTTGTATATTTTTTTTATGTTTTACTGCTTTTACACAATAAAAACTTTTTTTTTGCATCGCCATAGTCTGAGAGCCATAACTTTTTGATTTTTCTGTGTACGTTGCTGTATGGGGACTTGTTTTTTGTGGGATGACACAAAAAAATCAATTATGCAGGAACTATATAAGGAAGAAGCAAGCAGCTGGTATTCTATCTGTAATGGAGCGGCCAGCACAGTCACCAGACCTCAACCCCACTGAGTGTTGGGGAGCAAGCCCTGACCCGTAATGGTACGCAAAAATTGCCCATTCAAGCCAATCCCAACTTGTGGGAGTGCTATCTGAAGAATGGGGTGAAATTTTTCCAGAATACCTCAGCAAATTAACAGCTGGAATGCCAAAAGTCTGCAATGCTGGAATTGCTGCAAAGGGAGCATTATCTGACGAAAGCAAAGTGTGAAGTAGAAAATTATTATTTCAAATAAAAATCATTATTTATATCTAACCTTGTCAATATCTGGACTAGATTTCTATTCATTTTGCAACTCATTTGATAAATAAAAGTATCAGGGAAAACACAAAATTGTCTGGGTGACCACAAACTTTTGAACGGTAGTGTAAGTACTTACCTATTTTGAATACAGAACCGACTCGGAAACGTATTTTGCATAATGGGTGCAGTTTTGTATCAAGGAGACCCCGTACTATTGGGAATTTTGTATCTCCTAGTCAGTTTGTAGATCATAGGTTTACAAGCAATCTTATTGGCTTAAAATCCTTGGTAGCCACAAGTGTGATATGTCTAGATATGTACACTATATTTACTATTTTTCCGTAGGCAAACTTAAACTCAATCAGTTCTCTATCTGTTAAACACTAAAACATAACTTTTATTATATCTAACTCTTAACCTCTATACACACTATTAAAAACCTGATCTCTCACCTCATCATTTAATCCTTTTTGCTTCTGAAAGAGGGAATAACTCCCTTTCTATTATCAAGTCTGGTGGAGCACCACCTATTAACAGGAGAGCCTTATATCTATAGCAAAGTACTAGCTCCAGTAAGGATCCCAAGCCAACTACTTGGGCAGTCGTCCCCAATGTCATGGACACAGAACAAATAAGGCCCCCTTCTGACACCGTCTGCAGCAGGTGACACTTGTAGACAGAGGTGAGAGATCACAATTTAAAACGTCATGTCTGACCTCCCCGACATGTTTCGCTGCGGCCCGGGAGTGGATTGGTACCTCGTCATGTATGTACTCAGCTATGTATAGATTTATTGTTTCTGCGTGCAGCGCTGATCTCGTGCGCAGTGGATGCACCTGGATACAATAACGGTTGAAGATACTGATATATTTTGCATGCTCCCATATTTTTGCATTGTGACGTAATGAATCAGGTGGCTAGCTGTGAGCCGTAAGAGAGAATCTTCAATGGGGAAGTTGTGGGTCAGACTGTGGGAGGGAGGGAGGGCTAGCCATAGAGCCTACAGCATTATTAAAATGAATATGAATATTACATGTAAAAGTTACATTAATAAAAGTTACGTTTTATTGTTTAATAGATAGAGAACTGATAGAGTTTAAGTTTGCCTATGGCAAAATAGTAAATATAGGGATCAAAAGTCTCTCTCTGTTCTCTTGCGAGATTCCCAATTTTTTGGAGATTATATGTCTAGATATGGACTCTGTATGTATAAAAGTACTATGTTTACCTCTATGAGCACACAGAGAAATTACAAAACAGCTACCTTTATAAATTGTCGCAGTAAATTTGTGGTGTATCTTGTCTCTTGTACAATATGTAACAAACAATATCGGGTTTGTACTGTTAGGAATCTGTACTGTAGATTGGTAGCATACTATGATGCCAGCCATTAATATATATATATATATAATTAATATATATATATTAGTTATATTATTATATCAGGTGTTTCAAAAGACTTTCAAGAAATTCACCAAGGTAATTTAGAATATTTTATGGTCCCAGCTATAGAAAAGGTTAGAAAGCCCCTGAGAGGAGGGGATTGGCGTAGATAACTTATGGATCGCAAGGCATTCTGGATCCTTACCTTGGATTTGAGGTATCCTCGGGGCTTAATTGTGAAACTGAGTTATTATATGTTTATTGAATGTATTGTTTTTTGTTTTTTAATTCCTGGGCATTTATATATATACAGTGTCTATGATTTTAATATTAAGAGGATCTCAATAAATTTTGTATGTTTTAAGAAGATTGTTTCATGAAGTGCTGGATATTACTCTATTACCTGAGTTATTGGATTGCCTTCCATCTTCAGGCAGATGCCTCTTCCCTGCACTGTGAACACATTGCATTTAGAATAGCCTGGTGTAACGGTCCTAGGTAGTGGATCCACTGGGCCACCACAAGCGATGGTATACGCCACACCCGGAAGTGGAGTGTAAGTGGCTCCCAGCTTTCACTAGAGCCCGCCACAAAGCAGGATGGACTTGCTGTGGCGGGATTCCACCAGGTCGCTACCTCTGATGTGACTTGCTTGTGGTGGTAGCCAAGGCGTAACAAAGTACCAAATCAGCAGGCAAACTTGTAGTCAGGGATGGGCCAGAAGGTCAGGGCAGGCAGCGAAGGTTCGTTGTCGAAGAACGTGAGCCGGAAGGACTGGTACACAGAAAAGGCAACCGGAACGTAGAAAGGGCTTCCTCGCATAGGTATGAGCACTATGGAATCGGCGAGTACCCGGAAGAGGTGGAGCCATTATATAGGGTCAGCGGCCGGAAAAATCCAATTACCGGCGCGCTGGCCCTTTAAATCTGACAGAGCCGGCGTGCGCGCCCTAAGGAGCGGGAACACGTGCTCCGGCATGCAGACGGCAGAGACAGAGCAGGAGTGTGGTCGGGTAAAGGTGCCCGAGGGAGTAGGTGCGCCCGCGGACCGCAGGGCCACCCGCCCCGGGCTCAAAGGGGACAACGGGGTTACGAGCGCGCCCACAGCCCAGACCATGGGCTGCGGTGCTGCTCGTGACACCTGGAATCAGCAAACTAACCTTTTTTCATATTTTTCTTACATGCTATTTATGCACTCCATATATCCCAATGCTGCTGTGATATAATAACCATATGACTAAACTCAAACATTAAAGAGAGAAGCAATAAATACTGGAGTTTTGTACTATAACTATTTATCCTGAACAAGCTGAGGTGGCCATGCCAAATCTCTTCATCAGCAGCACAACCACCTGAGTTTGCAGAGGAAGTTATCTACTAGTCACCAGCACAAGAATGTGAAGTGTCACACACAGCTTCAGACTCACACATCCGGATAAGACTTTGGGTGGTTTAATAGTAGTGATTAGCATATCTGCTCTGCTATTCCTAGCTGAGTGTTACAGAGACTTAAGTGGAGGAGATTTAATCTGTAAGTAAGCAACACTACTGACCTCCCAGGGGTGAAAACAAATGCTTTTCAAAGTTAAACAATTAAGCTATTTAATCTTGTTAGATATAAAGTATTGGCTCCTTCCAACCATGGTGACATCCCTCCCTGCTATCTGTGTAATCAGAAGAAACTTGTGTGCACTCAGAGCAGATAAATTCTCTCTTATTTCCTGACTAGAGCAATATCAATAGAGAAATGTATTTTTTAAAAAAAGGCTTCAATTACCTGTCCCTACATGTTGATAGCTAATCATTAAAGTGAGAAGACCCCTTTAATTACTTTTTGTTTTTAACCTGTTAGAGGATGAGGGGGACCTAAAACACTTAGAAGCAAACCAATATTAGAAGAAACGTCTCAGTACGTCCAGTTTACCAAAACAAAGGACAACTCATTCCCTTAACAAAATAAATCTTTTATCCCACACTTGAGCGCAATCACTCAGTATAGTTCTTCATAACCTTATTACCACCAAAACAAAATACTAATTCTGAAAGTAGAAGTTAACTTCCTCTTACAGAGGTCACATGATTTATTGTAATGTTAGGATCAGACTGTCAAATAATATTGCATCTTTCTGCAAAATAATATGTCTTAAACTGTATTTCCTGTGCTTTGCCTATGCTTGCCTAGTGGGTTCTAGTCTTTGCTGTAAGCAGGTAACAGCAAAATCCTGAAGGATCAAAGTGTCCCAAACAGTGCAAACTGCTCTGCTCCCACCACCACCATCTACAATGTGCCCACAGTGCCTGCAACAAGACTCCTCCAGTATCTGTACCTTGTCACTAATAACTATGCATTCATAAACAGTAGAACAAAATACAGTGGGGAAAAAAAAGTATTTAGTCATCCACCAATTGTGCAAGTTCTCCCACTTAAAAAGATGAGAGAGGCCTGTAATTGACATCACAGATCAACCTCAACTATGGAAGACTAATGAGAAAACAAATCCAGAAAATCACATTGTCTGTTTGGAAAGAATTTATCTGCAAATTATGGTGGAAAATAAGTATTTGGTCAATAACAAAAGTTCATCTCAATACTTTGTTATATATCCTTTGATGGCAATGACAGAGGTCAAACGTTTTCTGTAAGTCTTCACAAGGTTGGCACACACTGTTGCTGGTATGTTGGCCCATTCCTCTATGCAGATCTCCTCTAGAGCAGTGATGTTTTGGGGTTGTCGCTGGGCAACATGGACTTTCAACTCCCTCCAAAGGATTTCTATGGGTCTGAGATCTGGAGACTGGCTAGGCCACTCCCAATACTCTTCTGGATCATCCAAATGCTTTCTAGCAAACTTCAGGTGGGCCAAGACATGTACTGGCTTAAGCAGGGGGACACGTCTGGTACTGCAGGATCTGAGTCTTTGGTGGTGTAGTGTGTTACTGATGGTAGCCTTTATTACGTTGGTCCCAGCTCTCTGCAGGTCATTTACTAGGTCCCCCCGTGTGATTCTGGGATTTTTGCTCACCGTTCTTGTGATCATTTTGCCCCAGATCTTGCAGTGAGATCTTGCGTGGAGCCCCAGATTGAGGGAGATTATCAGTGGTCTTGTATGTCTTCTATTTTCTAATTATTGCTCCCACAGTTGATTTCTTCACACCAAGCCGCTTGCCTATTACAGATTCAGTCTTCCAAGCCTGGTGCAAGGCTGCAATTTTGTTTCTGGTGTCCTTCCACAGCTCTTTGGTCTTCACCATAGTGGAGTTTGGAGTGTGACAGATTGTGCACAGGTGTCTTTTATACGATAACAAGTTCAAACATCTGCCATTACTACAGGTAATGAGTGGAGGACAGAGGAGCCTCTTAAAGAAGAAGTTACAGGTCTGTGAGAGCCAGAAATCTTGCTTGTTTGCAGGTGACCAAATACTTATTTTCCACCATAATTTGCAAATAAATTCTTTCCAAATCAGACAATGTGATTTTCTGGATTTGTTTTCTCATTTTGTCTCTCATAGTTGAGGTCGACCTATGATGTCAATTACAGGCCTCTCTCATCTTTTTAAGTGGTAGAACTTGCACAATTGGTGGCTGACTAAATACTTTTTTTCAACACTGTATGTGCTGCAAAACAGACCCATATGAAACAAACAAACCAAAAAACATCTACATTGAATAGCCTATCCAATATAAAAAAATCATAAAATAGTGTTTAATAAATCAACATGTACCTAAAACTGGTGAGTAGCTTTTAAGCCATAAAGTGCTTATAATGCTTTCTGTGGCCGTTTACCTCCCTACCTGACAGACTTTTTAAACTTTTCCGTAGTACACTGGGATGCAGAATGTAGACTGGCTTCCTGCCTGTCTGTGTATACAGCACTCTGAGCTCTGTATAAACAGTGATCGAGAAGGCATGGACAGTGATTAACCATCCCTGCCTTCTGTCAGCCAACTATTACTGACAGATGACTTTCCACCTGCGCAGCTGCACAACTGGTGTGCCACAACGTCTGTGCAGAGTTAAAGGGGTGTTATCGTTTGAGCTGCTCGTGCTGTTCAGCTAATTTTCTCAGATTGAGTTTGAAATCCAGGGGCGTGTCTCTCCTTTCAGCAGGCGTGTCTCCCCTCACTGAAGAGCTGTGACATCATCATTTTGTTTGAAGCAGGGGATGCAGAAGGTTGTCTGGATATAACAGCTCTGTAGCCTCCTGCATGCTTATGTCTGCAGCCTGAAGGGCTCCAAACTCCAGCAAGCACCTGTCATATGTCTTAGTTTACACACAACTGAAAGCCAGCAGCTGTTACTTCTAGTGGTTTTCATCCAAATTGTACTGACAACAGGCAGAGATCTTTACTCAACTACAAATGTCAGCTTCAAGTAAAGATCTCTGCTTGCTGTCAATGACATGTGAGTGAAAACATTGGGGAGAGAAGCAAATCAGCTTTGAGAGAAGGCCCTGCTCAGCTTGTAACTAACTTGGGCTGGTGGTGCAGAGGTAGAGAGAGCAGTGGTAGACTATTGTTTTCACAACGAAGGGGTTTGGAGTTCTAGTCCCCTCACAGAGTATATTTTCCCCCCCTAAATTCTACAGATATGTAGAGAGACCTAAAATATATATGTTAATCTCTATTATTATATATATACACATACATAGCTCCCCTATATCATGTCTCATCCCCCAGAGTATATTCATTGAATCACATATGTTGGAAGTGCTTGATGTGACTGCAAGGATAGGACACTATATAGGTGAACTTTGTGTGTGTACATGAATAAAATTATAGATGTCTACACATATATTTTCATATCTTTATTTTGGAAATAAAAAAAAAACTACCCAATGGTCTTGAACCCACTTACTCTTCAATCACCAAACATCACATAGCAGCAAACAGTGCATTTAGCATGTATACATGGTCAAGAATCTCATGCAGTTCAAACGAATCAGAGGGAAAGAAAGGTTTTCAAGTGCGCTTGAAACTGGATTGTGATGTGGTGATGCCATGAAGCGCTTAACTGCAGTATTTCAGAAACTGCTAATCCTGGGAGATGTACATGGGCACAACCATCTCTATGATTTTAAAAGAGAGGGGAAAAAAGATGCAAAAAACAGCCAGGGGTGAGGGCGTTTTCCCGTTGGGGGATATCCTCTGATGATGTCAGAGGGCATAAGTGAGGGGCAGACCTGGGTTGTACTGACAGAAAGGAACAGTGATTCAAAAGCCAATCCTGCTAAACCATGAAGGTATGACCCCAAAAAGAGCCCATATCTGAACGCAAAATAAAATGGCGAACACTTTGTTGGCAAGTATGGGAGTACCAGCAAGCAAAGAAACCAATGTAGTGGTGTCACTCCTTTCAGCTAAAACAGGAATGGGCACCAATTCCCTGTTCATCGAAAATTTGACAGTGGAAGAAATTGAAAAAAAAGACGTTGCCTGGATCTGATGAGTCTGCGATATTCTGCCTACGACACATTGTGATGGTTTTGGTCCAAGAAATATGGAGGTAACTGCTAACAGTGAAAGCATCATTTCATCCTCCTTTTATCAACTTCAGCTGGTGGAGGTGGATGTCATTTTTGTGGGGAATATATTTCTATTTGCACTCTTTGCCTTGTTACAAATGAGCAAGTCGTATGAAACCACCTTGTGGAATCTATGCCACGAAGAATTGAGGCAGTTCTAAGGCAAAAGGGGTCCAACCCGTTACTTAGCATGGTGTACCTAATAAAGTGGCCGTGATGATATTTCAATCTTTACATATGTGTACAATTTATAAAAAAAAAAAAAACTACTGATGGGGCTTGAACTCCCAACCTTTCTCTTGCAGGGTGGATCACCTAAGCACTGCACTATATAAGCAGCTTATACAGACACAGTCTTGAATCCTTATGTTATACACTACAGGTGGGTGAGTTTATAAGGAGGCAGGGCTTGCATTCAATCTGAGGAACAAACGCCCTCTTTTCCAAGTAGCTGCTTAAGGACTGTGATCTGTGAGGAGGTGAATCAACCTCTTGGCAAAAACCCCTTAAACAGGCAGTAATTGCCCAGAACATTGACCCTAAAGCTGGGAGATGTACATAGAGGCAGCAGACCTTGGTTTCACTATCGATTTTAACAGCTCAGAGGGGAGTAAACACAGAGTGTGCAAGAAGCCAATCACAGCGCAGGGGGCGGGGCTTGGGCGTTTCCTGTCTAGGGGCGTATCCCAACAAGCTGAATGAAATGTCAGCCAGCCAATCACAGTGCAGGGGCGTGTGTAGGGTGCCTGAATCGACCAGGGGGGGGGGGGGGGGTTCTGACCAGCAACAGCAGAAATAGAAGACAGATTTACAGAGAAGCTCATATCTGCTAAACCAAGTGACAGAGGTAATGCAACCCAATTACAAAAGTGCTTATTTTTACTGTCCCCATAATCTGAGACATGATCTTTGTAACGATAAAACCCCTTTAAGCTCCCACCGTCCAGAAGTCTACAGTAGGTTGGCAAGTAGCTAAAGGGGATTTGTCACCAAGAACACTGATGGGATATCAATAGGATATGCCAAAAATGTTAGTTAGGTGTGAACCAACTCTTACTCTTGAACCTGAACCTATCTCCAGAATGGGCCACCAAAACTCCCTGTTCTGAATCGAGATGTTTTAAAGGCAGGACCAAAATATCTGAACCAACATAAAGAGGACCTCTGGCCATTCCTGACATGTCTGCATTAGCAAATACTTGTAGTCCCTACGAACACATTGTGACATTTGGCTGTACTTGGAACTCTCAATGAAATGAATGGAAGGTAACTGCTTAAAGGGGTTTTGCCACAATCTCATTTCATACCTCCTGTATCCAGCTCTTCAGCTCTGTGTGCTCAGAAGGGAGCATGTCTGATTTGTTTGAATTGCAGATCATGTGACCCAGCTCATTGAGGTTTCTTTTTTTTTATTTGCACTGTTTGACTTATTACTAACTAGTCCAAAGGACAGGAGTAGAATGACTGCACCCGGGGTTTGAATACTCAGTAGCTGCCTGAGAAGAGAGGTGATGTCTGAGCATGTGCGACCAGGACTGAGGAGCTCTCAGCCCTGGTCGTATCCCCTGGAGATGAGCTGTAAACAATGGATCACTAAAGGAGTAACTAAAGCAAAAACCATCCAGAATTTTTAATAATAATGAATGGTGAAAATGTTTATTATATAATTTTCAAACTTCCCACATCACTTTTACTTCGTGGAAAAACCCCTCTAAGTGTGGCTTTTTCTCTGTTCAGAAAGGGGAGTTTCTGAGGCCCGTTCTAAAGATAGGTGCAGGCGTCAGAGGTGGGACCCGCATCTATCTGACATTGCAAATCCTATCAATATGCCAACAATGTTTATAACGGAAAAACCCCTTTAAACATCCTTTGGTATTATACTCATTCACTGCATGTGCTAACAGTTTCTGACTCACTCAGGCTCTGTGCACACAATAAGTATTTCAAGTCATAATCCACGCAGATCCTGACTTACTTGTCTATACTATTCTATGTCGCATATTTTCTATGCGTGGTAAAAAGACTTTGGTCATATTCCAGACGGAAAACACGTGAAAATTCATTGATGTTAATAGGGATGGCTAAAAACCTTGTGCAATACTCGCTCAAAACATTTGTATGTGATTTTTAACGCAGATCTGCATTCAAAAGCACATAGGTACTAATGAAACTGTTTCTGACTGTAAACCGCGAGTAAACCAAATCTGAAAAACTACCCTAAATGCACATGCAATAAGCATATAAAATACCAGTGAAAAAGCAATGGATGACACGGTTTTAAAGGCAGAATTTGACAAATACATTTTACTCATCATGTTAAATGGGAGCTTGCAGATTAAATAATAAACATTTTCACCATTCATCATTATTAAAACATCTGGACCATTTTTGATTTAGCGATCTATAGTTTACAGCTCGTCTCCAGGTGATACGACCAGGAACAAGATCTCTTCAGTCCTGGCTGCACATGCTCAGATATCACCTCTCCTCTCAGGCAGCTACTGTCAGTCTCTTCCCTGCTTAGTAATCACACACACTCACTGCTGACAGAGTGTTCAACCCCAGGTGCTGTCATTCTACTCTTGTCCTCTGCTCTCCTTAGAAATTAGGCAAACAGTGCAAATAAATAAAAAGAGAAAAGAAACCTCAATCAGGTATATGCATTGAGACAAAAACAAAAAAAAATCCACACGTTTGGTTCCTGCAGGGATTTGAAACTGGAACCCCTATTTTAGAAGGCAGATGTGCTAACCATTCAGCTACATTGTAGCTACTCACAGCTCTGTACATAAACAGACCTTTGACTAGATTGAGCACACTAGATTGTGGAGAAAGGCATGGTGATGTCAAGCCTGCTGGGTCACATCATATGCAGTTCAAACAATTCATACACGTCCCCCTTTGAGCACACTGACAGCTGAAGCAGGAAATGCCTTCATGGCAAAATCCCTTTAACGCCCCCTTACATTGTATCTATATACAGGAAAAGAGCAAGTTTGATTAATTAACCAAGAGGACAGACTGCAGTACTTTTCTGGAATTGCTTAGAGAAGGGAGGATGAAATAAAAAGTTATAAACTGCAACACTACCTCATTTATATAATTAAGGACTTGTGCACACTGGCAGGAAGCCTGTACAACTGTTGTAGTAGAATCTACATCCCTTGGTGAAATGCCATATAGCCCCTTTTTCATAAAATTGCTCTCGGGGACCACTAGGAGTGCTTGTCCTGATCTAGTAAATTGCATTAAATTTATGGCTTTGAAAGTATGTGACCAAAGTACCTGGACCGAAAAAACTATTTGTTTTGGGATCACTTAAAGGGGTGTTCTCACCTTGTTGTTTCACAGAGTCTGCTCTTCACAGCCAGCTTCAGGCTCCCACTTCCTGTTCAGGCTGTGGGTGGTTCTATAGCAGTGACTGACATTTCAGCTCTGCTAATCCTAGCTTAACCTTTCAGAGGGACATTGTTAACCTCTTAAGCACCAGGCCTGAAAAGGCCTTAGTGACCAGCAAATTTTTTTTAGTTTTTGCCTCCTTGCATTTCAACAGTCATAACTTTTCTATTTTTTCAATGATGCAGTTGTTTGAGGACTTGTTTTATGCAGTTGTATGTTTTCCGGGCATATCTTGATTTTACATGTATTTCACACTAGATAACCTGTTCTATTAATTATACAGGTTAATACGGTCATGTGAATACCTAATATGTGTAGGTTTTTTTTGTGTCTAATGTATTCTCAATATTTTTTTTAATTAAATGTTTATTTTTATTTTTAATTTTTTTTACATTTTTTATGTATTTTACTCTTTAGTAATCCCATTAAGGGTAAACTATTGTACACTTTTTTTTAACTTCTGTATGCTAATACATTGTTGTCAGTATACGTTGTCAGTATAATCCAGACTGCTGTCAGGGCAACACACAGTGTGCCCTGACAGTAGGCTTACTATGCAGACAGCCTTGGGGCTACTCAAGGTCCCCAAAGCTGACTACATATGCATTCCTCAGGCTCCATCGGGCATTGGGAGAAGGGAAATCCCCTTTTAAATGGCAGAGATCTGAGCCTTCCTCCGGTCCCTGCCGTTCACAGAGTCTGCTCTAGGAATGGAGATGTTAATCACAGATCCATTCCTAGCACAGCTGCGGCACCTTGAGCCGCCAACTCCCTCTGTATGCAGCAACATCTTTTGGTATCACTGCCAAAAGGGCACTCAATCCGTCCACTGTCAAAATACAGTGGGCGGTTGTTAAGGGTTTAAACAGCAGGGCAGAAGGCTACAGAGATTTAAAGGGTTAAACTTTGTCAGTAAGAAACACAATCTTCTGTACAGTAGATTAGAAACAGTAGAGAGTGATGTCACCATCCCACCAGTGCTCTAGAGCAGAGAGAGGTGGTCGGAAACTAGAGAAGCTTGTGTATACAAGCAGGAGATAAGAACTGCTCTAGCTCTGAAGGGCAGCAACATTGGAAAAGTAATGTATTTGGTAATAATCTTGATTGCACAAACTGACATTGTCCAAGCAGTGCTGACAGTCACTGTGTGCAGGGACATACCTCTTTGAAAACTGGAATGGAAACACCCATCTGCCAGATTCAGTAATACAGTTCTACAAGGAATAACAGAGGAACAGCAGAACAGGAGGAGATGCTCCAGAATTGTTGTTTCACAGAGAGCACAAGTAATACCTAAAACAGACATATCAGTATACAGGTCCTCTTTAAAGGGAATGTGTCATCAAAAAATGACTTGTTTAACTCACATTTTTATGTTAAACACATTTTTTTTTAGGAATTTTTGGTTATGTCTTAATTTTCCAGATCACTTTCAATGTTTTTTTAATAATTCTTAAGTCCTGCAGTTTTCATTTTGGCCACTAGGCCTAATAATCGCCTGACACTTCCTGTTCTCTTTAGAGAGCTTTTCAGCAGTGTGCTCATTATCAGTAGAAGCAGGGTCAAACTGAAACGAGACACCAATGTGTACAGATAACACAGAATCCACCAGTCACAAGAGGAGATGTCACAGCTCCCCCTCTCCCATCCCTTCACAGTGAAAACTCTCCTATAGACGTCTATGGGACAGAAACTGTCTTAAGAATCCTATGGGCATGAAGCTGCTGTAAAGTATCTCTCTGACTGCTGTTAAAGCAGTGCAAGCAAGAATGTCTTCCCACCCAAACATATATAGACGGCCGAATAGAGAAATCTACAATCAGGAAATAAAAACGACTGAGAGGAAAAGCATATGGATCAAGGGCTTGATTTAATAAGTAAAAAAAAAAAAATTGGCGACATAGTCCCTTTAAAGGAAAACTATATACTCTAAGCAGAGTATACTCAATACTGTATGTAGCAGAAAAAAAGGGCTATTATACAGATCTATTTACTGCATTGACCAAAGAATCTACTGTACAAACACAGATCAGGTCATGAAAGAATTTGGTGGCTTTGTATTTGATTACGTAAAATACTTCTTATGTAGGTAAATGAGAACTGGTCCAACAACAACATATAAATAGGTATTGCACAAGAAGATGATTCTGTGTAACTACTTCCTCTACTTTTATTTGTACTTTCTATATAAGACTTTATCTGCATTTCAGACTTATACGTGGTATGGATTTTCAGCCACATGCATTGTACAACTATGTAATCCTTTCATATTAAATAGGTGGCGCTGGATAACACTGACATGGAAAGTGGCTTGGGAATATTTCTTGATAGTAGAATTAAAGGGCTGTTCCCACAAGTGCACTTATCTAAGTTGCATTAGCAGCATCTTCCATTCTCTAGTTATTGCAGATAAAGGAACATTCCCATAAACTCACTTCTGCGCCAAAGTTTGGTTCATAGCTAGCCACAAGCCGACCGCCTGAGAGAATGAGGAGGACAAGGATTGCAGCCTTCCTCCCCACAACCACCGCCCTCCGCATTCTCTCAGATGGTTGGTTCATAGCTAGAAGCGCAGAAGTACACTTGTGGGAATGCTCCTTTAAAGGGAAGGTGTCATCAAAAAATGACTTATTGTTTAACTCACATTTTTATGTTAAACACATTTTTTAAGAATCTTTGGTTATGTTTTTTTTTTAATTTTTCATACACTTTCAATATTTTTTTTACAAATTTTTAAGTCCTGCAGTTTTCACTTTAGCTACTAGGCTTAATAATAGTCTGACACTTCCTGTTCTGCAGGAAAGGATATTCAGTAGTCTGCTCAGTATCAGCACAAGCAGGGCTACACTGAAAGGAGACACTATAGTGTACAGATAACACAGGATCCACCAGTCACATCAGGGGGGCACATTAGGACGGAGGATGGGAATGGATATTAGATAGTTTAAGGTTCAAAGGTGAAGGGGATTTTTTTTTTTTAATTATATATAGGTATGTTTGTACATATGTAAAGTTGTATATATATGTATATTTGTATATATGTAAATAAAGTGTATAATGGAACAATTGTTGGTCGGCCAGTAAAGGGAAATTTAGTAGGGATGGAGAATGTGGATGAGTTGAAGGAAACATCTGGACCAGCTAAGGAAATTTAATGTAAGGTATATGGCCATGTTTCTTTGTAAAATATTGTATGTAGTTTTTGTATATAATTTTATGTAGTACCATATTGAAATGGTCCAACATTTAACAACAATAAAAGAGTTCCACCAGTCACAATAGGAAATAGTCACAGCTCCTCTCTCCCCCTCCCTGCATACTGATTTCTTTCCAGGTCACAGAGCATGCCTAGAAAACTCTCCTATAGAAATCAATGGGACCGATCCAGTTCACAGGCTCTTATGTGCATGAAGCTGCTGTAAAGCATATCTCTAAATGCTGTTAAAGCAGTGTAGGCAAGATGGCCGCCGCCATAATCATATACAGACAACTCAACTGAGAAATTTACAATCAGAAAAAAAAAAACAGCTAAGAAGAAAATAATATGGGTCAGGCTCTTGTTTTAATTAGTAAAAAAAAATTAAAAAATTGGCGACATATTCTCTTTAACTGCGATAACTGTGCTTCGAAGTGAATTGTAGACTGTCGTTTTCAGTGTATAATGCGCCTGAATGTATGAAAGTGGTTTTAATGTGATTATAAATGGAGTCAAAAGTTCATTGCGCCTCGCCTATTTGTGCATTATGGAAATTAGGAGCATAAGTAATGCGCCAAACATGTATAAAGGCTATAGATAGACTGAAATAAAAGAATAGTCATTAGAATAGCATGTCAGTGAATAGAAGCTATGGTATTCATTTTGCTTGGTGGACCACAGGTCCCAGCAAGACCTGTGGTGTACTGGCTCTTGCTGTATGTAGAATAAAGGATGAGAGCAGCAAAAATAAATTTCAAATTTAATGTAGTAAAAATTAGAAGTTGTAAAATCTGAACAACAATATCAGTGGGTTATTTAATGTAAAACTAGTTTTAGATTCTATTAAATTTAAATGCATTTTATAGGAGATATTTTTATATTTTTGGGATATTACTTTTTTTAATTAATTATATATGATAATTTTTTAAATTAAATTTAAATAATTACATTTTAATCAGTTTGATAATTATAATCCATTACTTTTTATTACTGTACTGGTGTAAGTTGAGAAATAAGGGACATTTTGTGCCCTAATTGCAAATCTAGCTCCACTTCAACTCCTCAGGCTCAGGCAGACCACATTGAAATAGGTCTGCCTGTTTGACCAGTAATGCGCCTAGTTTTGCTGAAGCACTTCATATACTGTATGTGTCTAATATTACGAGTGTGGTGCGACGCCCCCAGAACGCCCCCAAAACACCCCCTCATGTCAGGCGCATTAGAAAGTGTCGAGTCTTACGAACAATGCGCCTAACACATTCATTAGGCGCATTAGACATCATAGCTGGCTCATTTAGGCGCATCGTAAGCTAGAAAAGGGTGAAAACCCCAATCATACATGGCTCCATGAGTGTTTTTTGAGTGCGTTCTTGATGCGATTTTTATTCAAAAAGGCAAAGCAATTAATGCTGTACATTTCTGCACAAAAAAAACGCTCTGTGTGAAAGCACCCTTATACTCCAGCAGGTCACACTGGGGATCAATTAGGTGACTTCAGTCCACAGAATACAGAAATCGGATGGAACCAGAACATAAAATGTTTTATATTTAGCTTCTTCTAATGACAGAATTCAGAGATGAATGACCTTTGTCTGTTCCTTAATCTGCAGGATCACAGTTAGTTTTACATCTGAGCCTTTCACTCCTTTTTATTTCCTGGTTGAAGCCAGTTTCCAATCTCCAGTCTTCCCTACTTACTTGGTAATGAGATAAGTTGATAAAATGCCCTCATTTTTGATTTCCCTCTGCAAAATGGAACTTTGCCCCCTGGACTATGACAACGCCTGGTTGCATGCAGGTCAGATTATTACAAGATACATCTTATTTCTTTACCATGTTTACATTTTATTGTCTCAAGTTTTCTTATACACATATCTTTATTATGGGGCAATAAAAACAGTGTATTATCTGAAAACAGTGAACTATTAGGTTGCAAAAAATAAAAAAATGCTTGAAGGGGTTGTCTCACCGTGCAGGTTCACAGAGACATAGCCAGCTTTAGACTCACACTATCTGGTCAGGATGTGGGTGGGTCTCTAGCTGTGATTAACATATCAGCTCTGCTATGTTTAGCTGAATCTGCTAGGGTAAGTTCACACTGCTTCTTGCAGGTGTATAGTGGCGCGTACTGTGCGCACTGCTATACGCCTGCTGCTGTAGAAGCACGTGTTGGTCAGCGTGTACTTCTAAAGCGCTGTATGCCGGCCTCCATATATTTCTGTTTTCCCCAGCATGTGTCGTGAAGAAGTGACATGTCGCTTCTTTCTCCCGGCGTGTACTGTGCACTGGGGAAAACATGAGTGCTATAATTTTAACTGTGGACTGAACTTCGGGTGTATTGCAGTACAATTACGCCCCGAAGTACAGCCTGTAATTACACTGTGGGAACATACCCTTATAGTGACATGACTCCTGGAGGTTTATAAGCTGTACTACACAAGAGATCTACAGGGTGAAAGCATCTCATTTAGTTAAGTAAACAAACTCCGTTTCTAAAGATAAAACTGCAGTTAGTGACTCACCATGGTGGTCGGTAACCAGGGAAACTTGTGAACTCTAAGAATCTCATCTATGAAAACGGTTGAGGTCTAAGACTTGCTTTGTTGCCCATAGCAAGTAATCAGAGCTCCCCTTTAATTTTTTCAGAGCACTATGGGTGACATGTATGAAATTTGACATTTAAATGGAAAATTTTTAATGCGCATAATATTAGTCTAGAATGCGCCTGATTTATGAACCCGCTCTACAGCGGGTCATAAATCAGGCGCAATATAGTGCTTGTACCACAGTTGTGGCTCAGGTAAACCACTTTGAAAGTGGTATACTGGTCCCAGCAGTAATGCGCCTGGAATTGCAGTAACGAAGCTATAAATATGTAGCTTTGGTATGGTTCAAGAGCGCCCCACCTCCCACACGCCCCGAAATCAGGTGCATTTCACAGTGAGCGGGCGCTATGTAATGCTCCTGATAATGGCGTGCAGACCATTTAAAAATGTGACAAACGTGGCTGTGCCTGATATCGGGCTGAAAAGACGCCAGATATCTGCCGCAGCCCCATTCATGCATTCCGCTCTATATGTATTGAAAGTGGAACTCTTATTGTTTGCTAAGGGCAACAAAGAAAGTCTTAGACCTAGACTGTTTTCATACCTGACGCCCTAAGTCTATGTCCACACTACATGTATTTCAAGTCGGAATACACATGGATTCCGATTTGAAATACTCATCTAAAACCAAAAGTACAATGTCTCATAAAAGTGAGTACACCCCTCATATTTTTTTAAATATTGTGTTATATATTTTCATGAAAAACACTGAAGATATGTCACTTTGATAAAAGTATCCAGTGTACAGCTTGTATAACAGTGTAAATTTGGTGTGCCCCCAAAATAACTCAACACACAGCCATCAATGTTAAACCACTGGCAACAAAAATGAGTACACCCCTAAGTGAAAATGGACAAATTGGACCTAAAGTGTCAATATTTTGTGTGGCCACCATTATTTTCCAGCACTGCCTTAAAGGGGTTTTCTCACTACAAAGATCATATCTGTAATGATGGAGACAGTAAAAATAAGCACTTTTGCAATTGGTTTGTATTACCCAAATCATTTAGTATAGCAGCTATGAGCTAATCTGTGAATGACTAGAGCTAAACCAACAGCCTGAGGTCGGGCCACGACCCCTTTACTGTGATTGGCTGCCTGATATTTAGTTCAGCCCTAGTTGGGAACACGCTCCCATGTGAGACACACCACCTGGTTTGTGATTAGCTACCTGCACTCTCTGTGTTTACTCCTCTCTGAGCTGTGTGAAATTGAAAGTGAAACAGCTTTCAGTGATGGCTGCTGTCTGTGTAATAAAGGTTATCTGAGCTCATCTCGATGCTCCCTGTGATAGCTCTATGTGAAGGATCTGGGAAATTACTAAGTCTCTTGCTGCTAGATTCACTCTCCCCACCCATATAACACAGCAATATACACGCTTCTCCTCTCCCTCCTGCCTGATAACAGAGGGGGGAGCAGAGTGCTTTTCTCACATTTGTTTCATCATTTCAGGCTGTATGTATAACTGTTTACACCAATACAGGTGTTCTGGTTACAAGGAGCTTGGGAGAGAGGTGACAGCTCTGCAGGCATGTGAACTGACCATTGCAGGAGGTCTGCAGAGCAGTGACATCCTCTCCCTTCCCCTGTTCACACAGAATGATGATGTCACAACTCTTCAGTGAGGGAAGACACGCCTACTGGGAGAAGAGACACACCCCTGGATTTGAAGCCATAAGAGAGAAACAGCTCAAGTCTGCAAAAGCATGTACTGAGAAAACCCCTTTAACTCTCTTTGGCATGGAGTTCACTAGAGCTTCGCAGGTTGCAAAAAACCTAAAACCCACATTACAGTGCAGCCAGAACTCCGTTCCCCACAAGTCTCGCAGCTAGGACCTCACATACATTATTGATGTAACAGGCACTCACTGGACTCAGCAGACTCCGCTTACATCTACATGCATGATCACTGAGGCCAGTGATTTGTGCATGATCACCTGAGCAATGTGTTTAACATCACTGCTGGGAGACACTCCCGTGGCAGCTGTAGAGGTGAGTACTGGTTATTATTTTTATTTTACAGCAGTCCTGTGCCAACATTTTTTAACCTTGTAACAGCCTTTTAAAAGGGTTGTCCGTGTTGTATAAAAATTAATATAATGTCCTAGGGCCCATTAAGACCAAACAAAATGTGTACTCACCTTTCAGAGCTAACTCTCCCTGGACTTCTGTTGACATGCCAACACAACAAAATATCAGCAGCACTGTACAAAGAGAAAGTTAAAGTGAACATAGGAACTATTTCAAAATGCATTTCTGTAGGTTCCCATCTGAACTGAGGTCACCTTGTCGTGGTGGATGTGCTCTCACATTTATGAAAAAAGTGCGCTAAGAACATAAAATTTTCATGCATTCAAAAAGTAGCAGAAATGCATTTTGAAAAAGTTCCTATGTTCACTTTAAAGGGGTTTTGCCATGAAGTAAAAATGACGTGTGAAGCTTGCAAATGAAATAACAAACATTTTCACCATTCATTGTTATTAAAAATTCTGCACCGTTTTTGTTTTAGCTGCTCCGTTAGTGATCCATTGTTTGCAGCTCGTCTCCAGAGGATACGACCAGGGCTGAGAGCTCCTCAGTCATGGTCAGACATGCTCAGACATCACCTCTCCTCTCAGGCAGCTACTGAGTGTTCAAACCCCAGGTGCTGTCATTCTAAACCCGTCCTCTGTACTCCTTAGTAATTAGTCAAACAGTGCCTCAATGAGGTCTGTGCATTGATAAAGAGAAAAAAAAAAAACAGGTTTGGTTCCTGCAGGGATTTGAAACTTTACCTCTCAGCTACTCACAATGCTTTACATAAGCAGATCTTTCTTTGACTAGAGAGAGGAAAGGCCTGGTGATGTCATCCTGCTGGGTCACATGATATGCAATTCAAACAAATCACACACGCCTCCTTCTGAGCGCACAGAGCTGAAGAATTGGATACAGGAGGTATGAAATGAGATCGTGGCAAAACCCTTTTAACTGTTTCTTAAAGGGGTTGTATCGTTTGAACTGTTCATGCTGTTCAGCTAATTCTCTGAGATTGAATTAGAAATCCAGGGGCGAGTCTCTCCTCTCAGCAGGCGTGTCTCCCCTCCCAGGAGGCGTGTCTCCCCTCACTGAAGACCTGTGACATCATCATTCTGACTGTGCAGTGGAAGCAGAAGGATGTCTGCAGAGGACAGCTATACAGCCTCCTGCATGCTGCTCATGTGTCTGCAGAGCTTCAGGCTGACTCCACAAGCTCCTTGCTCTGCTATAACCAGTTATAAACACAGCCTGAACTGATGAGACATGTGAGGAATGTACACTGCCCCTCCTCTCCCTCTGTTACCAGGCAGCAGTCTGGGTTATATGGTGCAATGCACACTGCCCTCCTACCCTTCTCTCCCCCTGTGAACAGGTAGGAGCCTGTATAAGACTCTGTTATATGAGGGGATCTGTGACTTAAACAGCCAGTAATTGCACAGATCATTCACCATAGAGCTGGGAGATGAGTATAGAGACAGCAGCCCTTGGTTTCACTATCGGTTTTAACAGCTCAGAGGGGAGGAAACACAGAGTGTGCAGGCAGCCAATCACAGCTCAGGGGGCGTGTCCGGCACGTTTCCTGTCTGGGGGCGTATCCCAACAGGCTGAATTAAATGTCAGCCAGCCAATCACAGTGCAGGGGGCGTGTCTAGGGGGTGGGATGTGACCGGGGGCGTGTCCAGACCAGCAGCAGCAGAAATAGAACACAGATGCATAGAAAAGCTCATATCTGCTAAACCAAGTGACTGAGGTAATGCAACCCAATTACAAAAGTGCTTATTTTTACTGTCCCCATAATCTGAGACATGATCTTTGTAGCGACACAACCCCTTTAATGTTTATAGAGTGCCGCTCATATCTTATGTTTGTGTTGCTTTACTGCCACGCCAGCGTGCACCTACAGTAATTTCTTTAAATTTGTTTTGGGTATGTGATCAATTTTTATTTTTTTATTTTTGGATTCTGTTGACATGCCGTCACTTCTGAACGGGCACATCCCGGTGGCAGCCACTGATTGGCTGCAGAGGTCACGTGCCTCTTATTTGCATTACTGTTCAGAAGGGAACAGCAACAAATGGTGATATAAGTAGAGGCATGTGACCATTGCAGCCAATTAGCGGCTGTAGCATTGATGTGCCCGTTTGAAAATGAAGGCATGTCAACAGAAGACCAGGGAGAGTCACTGCTGGAACCAGAGACCGGAGGGAAGTGAGTTTAAGTTTTTAGTTTTACTGGGGTCCCTAGAGCATCATATTAATATTTTATACGAGATTGACGACCCCGTTTTATATAGTGTCCCACTTGCTGGAGGCCTGAAAAAAATGTCTACAAATCCAAGACTTATGAACACATTTTAAAGTTTGTCAGTAAGAAACATAATCAACTTCCTGTGCTGCTGTTAGGACACAACAGGGAGTGTTGTCTCCATCCCGACCACAGCTAGAGCAAGGAGAGGTGGTCGGTAACCTAGGAAATCTTCTGTAAGCAAACAGCATATAACTGCTCTAAGTTTGAAATAAAGTCAGAACAGCAATGTATTTGGTTATAGTATTTATTTACCTTTGCCTACATGTTTAAAGCTGATTAATGTGGTGAGAATACATCTTTAAGCTACAGACACGTTAAAATCTAGGACGTTGTTAATGGGGCTGCGGAGGTCCAAAAGTGAGAAAATTCAGCCATGTGTGCAGACTATTGTCCAGTTTTGAATTTGGTAATATTTGTAAGATTTAGGACTTGAAAAAAAACATATCATGTTTCTAAAGAAATTGCAACCTTTTTTTAAGACACACGGTCACAGCTCAATGACAATTGTGGTTTATTTTGCAATGCGGAGGAAAAGATCCCCGTTTTTTCCTGCTTGAGATTGCAGAAACAAGCCTTCATTTTAGAACCAAATTAAGATTGCTGCAAGTGAAAAAAATGCAAACTGTATTATACAATGTGTTGTATTTACTATATAAGCTAACTGAAAACAGATTCAAATATATGATAGAATGTGCAAGGGGGATGGACAGGAAGTCACAAATCATGAGAAAATCTAAGCTCCAAACATGCTCTGCTAACAAAGACCTTAAAGGAGTTTTCTCGTTTCACCACTTGGCAACCGTTTATGCTGGTTGCCAAGCAGAGCTTGTGAAATGGAGGGGCATGTTTCTCCTCCCAGCAGGGTGTATCTTCTCTCTCTGCAAACACACCCTACAATGTGTATGTGCACGTTCATTCTGTGAGAGCTGGGGGAAGGGAGAGGTTCCCAGCTGTCAGTGCAGTCATTGGAGGTGAAAAGCTAAGTGTAACTCCATAGTGTATATCTACATTTCTCACTCTCTCTACATACTTAGAATGGGCATTTGACATTCAGGACTCTCAGAAAGATGGATGATTTTTTTTCTCTGTCTCTCACACACAGTGATATATCCTGCAGATTATTACACCTCTGACCTCAACAGATCTGCAGAACAAAACTATTTGCTTTATCTGTTTGTGTTTACATGGGACTGCACATTATCTCTCTCTCTCTGCTGCAGGACCTCCGATCACTGTCAGTGAAGGTCAAACCGCACACTGCGTCGCACCTACCAGTGATTGCTGTCAGTTAATGTCAAACCGCACACTGCGTCGCACCTACCACTGATTGCTGTCAGTTAATGTCAAACCGCACACTATGTAACACCTACCACTGATTGCTGTCAGTTAATGTCAAACCGCACACTATGTAACACCTACCACTGATTGCTGTCAGTGAATGTCAAACCGCACACTATGTAACACCTACCACTGATTGCTGTCAGTGAATGTCAAACCTCACACTACGTTGCACCTACCACTGAATGCTGTCAGTGAATGTCAAATCTCTCTCTCTCCTCTCTCTCGTCCACAACGTATTCCCTGAATCTCAGTCAGACGCTCGTTCCCAATCACAACCGAGGGCGGGAGCTGGGTGCAACTCGACCGGAGTTTAAACTTCGTTACCAAGCACCAATCAAACAGCCCGTTCTCGTAAACCATAGATCTTTGCTACTGGTAACCAAGGATGTACATGCTTACGTTCTTGGTCCCCTCATTTTAAACTATGATCTTGGAAGCGAGAAACCCCTTTAAAGGGATGTTCCGGGCCCTAACATTGCTAGTTTGTTTATCAGGGTGTGAGTAAAAATAGAAACTAACACTGGATTTGCTGATAAAAAGTAATAAATGTGTAGAATCATACAGTTGTAGTACGACACGCCTCCCGCACGCCCCCCCCCCCCCCATCTCAGTCGCAGTACAAAGTGCTGCGGGTGCTCTGTAATGCGCCTGCTATTGTAATGCTCCTGATTAAAAATATAGCAAACAGGGCTGCACCAGTGTTCAGTTTGAAAAGATGCCAGACTACTGGCGCAGCCCAGTACCTACATGTCACTCATAGAGTATTTATATGTGCAGATACAGGTTTGTGAAAATGTCTAAGATTCATGATACAGTTTCTAAATTAAGATTAAGACACAAAAATAATAAGAAAAAATATAATTTTATGTGCTTCTGTGATTTCCCATCGCAGAATTGTAGTAATAATAATTGACTAGTAATAATTAGTAATATAGGTAATACAAATTAATAAGAATAAAGAACCCACATAGTGATGGTAGAAAGCAGAAAGTCATCAACTGGATATTTACTGTAAAAATGTATAATGTTCTTGCAAACAAGTGGGTCCCCATGACAGCTGGTATGGCTTTGACAGTTTTAGTTATCCCCTTTGGCAGAGTTCTCATTTTGTTATTATAGTATACCATAAAAGAACATTTTTAATTTATTTTAACAGACTCATGGGAATAAGAGCTAGGACTTGCAGCGCCACCTATTGAAAGTAACATTCCTGAAGCCGCATCTGATTTCCTAGCCTCGCAATATACTGTGCAAGGGATTAATATAGTCATGCCAGTTACTTCATCTGCAGCCAGCTGTTTTGGGCGTTGCCCCTTATCAGTTCAGAGTAGAGCACTAGCTGGCTAGGTGAGAAGCAATAGACGTATCTCAAAAGGGTTCATGTTTCTCATTAGGGAGAGTCACCATGTTATCGGTCTACAGATGAACTACGGGCATGACTTTATTACTCCCTTTCACATTGCAAGGCTCAGTGAGTGCATGTGACTTGAGGAATGCTACATCGAATAGAGGGTGCTGCAGAGTCCCAGCTCTTTTCCCATTAGCCTTTTAGAATATATTTTCATTTTAGTACAGCTATTAAAGTAACATGGTGCCTTTCCCTAATGAGAAGTATTACCCTTTTTGAGCTTTTTTTATGTATGCTATATTCATAGATGTCCCTTTACCCATGTGGCTCAATCTTCTAAACAATGTAAAGTATATTAATATTTATGGAATGGGGGCTATTGTTTAAGGGCTTTTTTGTCCCACTGCTCATAGAATGGACATCATTGTGAATGAACATCATCATCCCAACATTAAACACTCTAAGGCCATGTTCACACGGCTTAATTGCGGGACGTAATTTCGTCCCGCAATTAAGCCGTGTGAAACATGGCCTAAGGGTGACATGTCAGAAAAGGAGGCGCCGCCATGCCAGTTTAAGGCGAATTAAATGAGTGTATAGTTCACCTGAATGAATGAACCTGTCAAAAATCTGGCGTGTGGTATATCTTGTATAGCATATTTGATGCACCAAATTTAGGCGCATTCAAAAGTGTTGTGTCTGGCGTACAGTGCCCCTAGTTTTGGCGTACGACAGTTCATTTATATAGAGAATAGGTTGTCAACAGTTTTTTGCCGCAAAATACACCCAAAAAAATGGCACAGCCCTAATAGGACATGTTACCCAAAGACTCTGTTCATATCATGTTCATCCACTAGTCTGACGTACACGTTTTTAAAATAAAAACATGTGCGCAAACAAGTGCATTATCATATAGATTGACTTCTATGACAGGACATATATACCATTATATATGTCTTCGGTATCCGTTTCAGAAAACGTATCCAAACACGTACCACACTTTGGGTACGTGTCTGGATACGTTTTACGCTGTGTTTTTCAATGTTTTTCATATTGATAAACGTATTGGAAAACACTGTGTGAACATACCCTTAGGTTGCCAAAAGCCAAACAAACAACGTACTGATATGGTATCCCAACTCTATGCAGTAAGTTCTGAGCCCGGCTGTTATCTACTTAAATGGATTTTCTCACTACAATTAGCTTTCAACGTTCAGGGAACAGTAAATAAAGACTTTTACTAAATACATTGGTCTTTTGATATTTCCCTGGTCAGGAGACAAGAGATATTTTATTTGCTCTGAGTACACACAAGTGTCTCTAGGTTACCATCCATATCCTCCTTCCTGTTTAGACAGAGATCAAGGAGTGATGTTACCATGGTCGGAGATCACTCTGGAGCATAGACATTATCTCTAACAAGATTAGATTTTTTACCTTTGATAAGCACTTGTTTTCACTCCTTGGACAGCTGTAGCTTTGTTTACATACAGATTAACTCTCCTGCACTTATATTTCTGTAACACTCAGCTAGTGATAGAGGAGCTAAATATGCTAATCACTGCTATAGAACCATCCACAGTCTGAACAAGCAGGGTGAGTCTGAAGCTGCCTGTGACTCTGTGAAACAGCATAGTGAAAGCCCTTTGAAATAGGAGAATGCTTCCCCTATTCACTGCCTGTTATTCACAAGTGAGTTGGATGAGTTGTTTTCATTTTACCCATCATCCCTTCCACTGACATGTCTCCAGATCCATGACTGACGTCTGCCCCATAGAGCTGCTATTCACGCCACTTTATTGCTGTAGCCAATGAATCTGGAGAACATGGGAAAGCCCAACTGGACTTCTGCTCTATAGAAGAGCGGTGAACACAGCACATAACTAAACCATGCTTGTCTACTGCTGGTGGCAGAGAAAGGTGGAAACAGGAGTAGGGGTTATGTAGAAACACCAGGGAAGCTATTGAAAAGTAACTACAACTATGCACTGGATAATTTTGTTTTTAAGGCCGTGTTCACACGGCTTATTCCCGACGGATTTGTGAGCCGTATTGAGCTCACAAATCCGCCGTGAATACGGGGCGGGACGGGGGGGGGGGCCCGGAGGCGGCGGGGCGCCGCTCCCGCCCCATAGACAATGCATTGTTTACGGCGCGTCCCGCCGTAAATAATGTGTATGTCACTTTCTCCCCCCGCGGCGGATTTGCTGAGCGGGGAGGAGCGACGGATTCCACTGTTCTCTATGAGAGCAGTGGATTACTGTAATGACAGGGACGGATTGGCGCCGTACTGAAGCGCAAATCCAGCGCGGAGTAGGGCGCCAATACGTGCCCAAATAAGCCGTGTGAACGAGGCCAAATAGTAGCAAATTGAAAAGTTTCTTACATTTGCATGTTCTAAATCAATCAGGAACACAAATCTAGGTCTAAATCAGGGACACATCAGCATTATGGTTGCCCTCAAAGGGCTGTTCATAAGGCGGTATAAATATAACTATAGTACTCCCTAACATATTGTTACATGACCTGAGATGCCATATGCACTAATTGGAAGTGTCCCAGCAGGCTTTCTATGGTGTATATAGAGTTTAATTTGTTCCACCAAAGATGTTACGGTGTTACATGGCCAGTAAGGCTATGTCTACACAGCCCAGAAAAATGTCAGTTTTTCCAGCGTTTTTCGTTTTCTACAAACTCTGAAAAAACGACTGAAAAGCTGTCCCATAGACTTCCATAGTAAAAATGTCATGCTGTCTCCATAGAACGTCTTTTTTCTGCTCGTTTTATTTGCTGGTCGTTTTGAAATATGAAAAATGACTGAGCAGGACAGAGAATGTAATATTGGAGTCTATGTAAAGCGCTGGATGTTTTTGCATTCTTTTGCGCTTTTTATTGCAGAAATACATAGCAAATCTATTGTTCATCTCTGCAAAAGAAAAGCGCCAAAAACATAAAACGCGCCAAAAAACAGACGTTTTTCAGCAGGTTTTAACAGGCATTAGACAAAAAACTCAGTTTTATGAATGCTTTTAGGATTTGGTTTTCAGGTCCTTTTATGTCCAATGCTGTGCAGACCTAGCCTAGGAAGGTCACGATGACCTTTAGGGTATGTTCACACGGCGTAACTGCGGCGCATTTCACCGCGTGAACTATAAATAGCGAACTATGAATTACGCCTCGTCTCCCTGGGGGTACAATACAATCGTATCGTACGCCCTGGGAGAGAAGTTACGTGTCAATTGTTCGCGGCGCTTATGCGATGCTGACAATGCATGGGAATGGGGCCGGCCCCCCCTGTGCTTTAGAAGTACGCACTGATCAGTGCGTGCTTCCAAGACACTCGGCGTATTTCGGCGTGTACAGTACGCTCCCTAATATGCCGTGTGAACATACCTTTAAGGTTGTTTAGGCGCCAGCCCCTCCCACCCATTCAGCACCAAGCTTTCTACCTTGAAGGGTGGCAAGGGTTCCTGAGTGGGGCTGTCAGAGCTGTGTCACCTACTGTGAGCTGCTGAACAAAGTCATGAGGGGGGGGGGGGGGGGATGTGCTGGACCTGTAAATCCTAGTTGGAGCCTGCTCCTTGTGCTGGCACTGGCTGCATCTTCCAGACATAATGGAGAGCCGGCCCTTCTTCACCAGGACCTTGTCCATCCCTGCTCATTGTGTCTAAGATCTCACAGGCCACTTAAAATGACATGGCGCGCCAGATTCTTCTCTGAGGCTTTGTGTTTGACATCTATCTATGGAATAACCTCTTTAACATATAAAACATGTATGTCTACATAATAAAAGTTCAGATCAAAGCTGAAATCCAGAGCAGTAAATGCAGTTCACATAAGGAAACCCAAGGGCAAACGCAACATGCTTTTTGGATGCTGTTATTTAAACTATGAAAAATAGTAGGGAAACCGAATTCAGGTATTGTCCAGCAAACATTCAGCTGAGGCACATTCAGGGCTAGTCCAGGACAAATACAGCTCTATTTCTTATTCTGAGAAGTGACAAATAGTAATGAAATATCCTGGTTTAATGATTAATGCTGTTGGACCACTTTCGAACACTGCACTCCACTCATTTTTTCCCTAGTTAGTAAAGGTCCCAGGAGTTGGACACTTACCAACCAAACACTGACTCTGTCTAAGGCCATGTTCACACGGCTTAAAATGGGCCGTATTTCGGTCCGTAATTACGCGCCGAAGTGCGCCAATTACGGGCCGAAAACGGCCCATTCATTACGGTAATTCACAGTTCTCATAGAGAACTATGGATTACGTCTCCTCTCCCCGCCGGCGAATCGCCGGGCGGGGAAGATAATTCACCTGTCACTTTCTGCGGCGTATACGCCCCGCTAGCGTGATAGTCTAGGGGCCGGCAAATTTGCCGGCCCCTGCTTACCCCCCCGCTCCCCCCCGCCCCGCCCACAGGGCGTATGCGGGCAAAATTACGTCCCCAAATTAAGCGTGTAAACATGCCTAACAGATACACGGTGAATGTTTCACTCCAGGAAAACCCCTTTACTGGTCAGACACGTTGTAGGGATTTTCCATTTGTGCTGTCTCAGATCATTCTAACTTTTTATTTTTTTAACAGCACGAGTTTTTCTTTAAAGAGAACCTGTCACATAGATTATGCCCCTTTTGCTGAGGGCAGCACAAGCTAGTGTCAGACCTGCTGTTTCCAGCGCGTGTCCTTATTTGTAAAAGCGGGAGTTTTGGGATATTTAATGTCAAATCTCAGTTTTCACCCAGAAAAGAGTCATAAAAAGGGCTAGCCCCCCCCCACCTAAAAATGTAAAACCTATTATTTGAATAGGTGAAACATGTGAAAAAACTGCCAGGGGCAGCTCCCTTTGGGGGGGCGGGGTAAAACTGTCAGAAAAGATTTGAGCATTGAATGCTCTAAACTACAGCATCGTACAAATAAGGGACCCAGTGTGGAACAGATGTCTAAACCTAGCGTGTGCTGTCCTCAGCAAGGGGAGCATAACCTATGTGACAGGTTCCCTTTAACTACATCAAATAAGTGGTGTTTCATTGATTACAATTGTCAAAAAACATGTACCGCACATTATGAGTTTTTCTGTACATCACTCTACAAAAAATTGGTAGACCATGCTTTTATGAACAATGAAAACAGAAGCTTGCAGACACATAATGGCCCAATGTGTGCCAAAAGGACATTCTATAGGCATGTTCTGGGTACACGGGGCCTATTGGCATATCAGAATATACATTGTGGAATACATGTAATGAATACATCCAATTTGCTTGAAAAATTTGATGTGAACAACTCCGAAAATGTGCAGCAAGTTAAGCCAAATTTAACACTCTGACGTCTGTTTTCGGATGAATTTATTTAATCTAGTTATAATTAGTCCAATTTTATGAAAGGGTTAATAAATCTGCTCCCAAAAGGGTATTTGTTGAATCACTGCACTTCATCTGTATACAGGCAGTCCCCGACTTACACCGTTCCGACTTACATCTGTCCCCTAGTTACAAACGGAGACTTATGGGGAATGCTGGCACTTGTAGTTCCATATTCCACATTCCCTTGCACTATCCAAAACTATAAAAACCCTTTTGTGGTGGAGTTACATTTAATCAAATGTACGTGTTCCGACTTAAGTACAAATTCAACTTAAGAACAAACCTACAGTCCCTATCCCGTTTGTAACCCGGGGACTGACTGTATTTCCCCTCCAAGTAAAGCTCCCACATCAGACTGGACACCCAACCTGCATGGCAGAAACAATTGCTCTCTTGTTGATTTTGTGATTGCAATAGCAATGTGTGTATACAGACTGGGAAAGTGGAAACAGTGAAACAACTATTCCTGCCTTATCTATTTGGCTGTCAAATGTGAAAATAAAAAGAAAATGTGCAGCAATCAGGAACAAGACATCTTATTGGAATCAGTCTTCAGAGAAGTGTTCACACAAAAATGTGGGTTAGGGTAAGACTCCTTCAGCAATTCCAACAGATGATAAATGGAAACTATTATTTCTAACAGAGCCTTAGAAATACTAATTAATATCCTACACAATTAAGTCACATTATTATGACCACTTTCTACTTTTGTCGTTGGCAGCGAGTAGCTCATAAAGAAAGTCATGTGTGGTAAGCTGGCTTGGTGGGTATAGAAGGTGGATGATAGGCTGTCTGTACCCATATCCCTTTCTGCTGTCATGCGTAAAAGTGGCGATTTATCAAAGTTGCAAAAAAGGAATGGCTATTGGGTTCTGGGCAAATGGTGGCGGTATTTCTTAAATTGCGCAGATTTTCAATTATTGGCATGCGGCTGTGGTAAAAGTGTATCTTGAGAGGACAAATGGCACCATTGTAAATAAGAAACATGGAAACTGCACAGCACCACATGCCATTGATGTGAGAGATGTGTACCGGCAGAAAAGACTCCTGTTTTCATGGCAGTATCAGTTTGGGACCTCTACTGATTGAGGAAGGTTTGCCTTCTTCAATGAGTCACCTTTTCTGCATCATCGACTGGATGAATGTTGGTGTTTAAAGCAAGAAACATCAGAGAACAAACACCTTGCAACCATTGTTGGAAGAACATAGGCTGGTGGTAGCAGCATTATGGTCTGGGTTTTCATGGAATTCTCTGGGCCAACTCTTCCATGTGAAAGGCACTCTCAACCAATTTGGGTATGAATCCATCCTTGCAAATCATATACACCCATACCTGCCATTTGTCTTCCCTGAGGCAGACGGGATCTTACAGCAAGAGAAAGTGACATGTCACTGAAATGTCAGACATTGATAAGAAGAGCATGACCAAGACCCTGGCCCCACATTTCCTAGATTTAAATCCTGTTAAGCATCTGTGGGACCACATCGATTATCTCGTTCACTCCTGCATGCACCCTCCAGCAGCTGTGGGATGCAGTCAGCATGGCTCCAGATACCTGTGACAACTGACCAGGACCTTAGTGCGTCACTCTTTAGCTCGTCTAGCTGCTGTCTGTGCTGCACACAGCATGGATATTAGCTGGTGGTCACAATGATGTGACTGGACTGTGTATATAGACTACCACAAGAACCATCAAAAAGTGGAGCAATTGCCATTTATTTATTTTTTTAAAGTAGATCTGAAAAATAAAACCTCTTTTAAAACCTGAGCAACTCCTTAAATTTCCCGAGTACTAGTTTCCATAGACCTACAGTTTGCCAAATGCCAGAATAATGATAGAGAGAATTTTTAAGCCATTTTTATTACTTTTTGCAAAAGTTCAAAAGTTTACATACATTTCATTAGGTATTTGTAAGCATTGACCTTACAACTTTACAATTTGGCCCATTCTCCTGACAGAACTGGGTGTAACTGAGCATGTTTGTAGGTCGCCTTGATCGCACAGCATTTCGGCTTTGTCCATAAATTTTCAATAGGATTCAGATCAGGCTTTTGTGAGGCACTCCCAAAACATTGAATTGGTTGTCCTTAAGCTTTTTTGTAACGTTTGGCAGTATGGCTTCGGTGATTGTCCATTTGGAAGACCCTATTTCACCCAAGCTTTAAATTCCTGGTGATGTACTTGAGATGTTGCTTCAGTATTACCCATATCTTCTTTCCTCATGATGCCATCTATTTGTGAAGTACACAGTCCCTCCTGCAGCAAAACAACCCACAAACATGCTGCTGCCACCCCTGGTTTCACAGTTGGGATGGTGTTCATATGCATTCCAAGCTTCTCCCTTTTTCTCCAAATGTAACTCTTGTCTTATGGCCAAACACTTCACTATAACTACATCCCCCCTTGCCCCCCCATACACCCAACCCTTATTTTTATCACAACCTTTTCCCCCCCCCCCCCCCCCCCCATACCCCCCCCCCCCCCCCCCCCCCCCCCCCCCCCCCCCCCCCCCCCCCCCCCCCCACTTAACTCCCCTCCCACTAGGTCTTTGTTCCTGGTGTGCATTTGCAAACATGAATCTAGCATTTATATGTTTCTTTTGGGATAATGGCTTCTTCCTGGCAGAGTGGCCTTTCAGCCCATGTGAATAGTGACAAAATCTTTCCAGCTTCCGCCAGCATCTTCACAAGGTCTTTTGCTTTTGTTGATATGCACATGTCGGACCAAACTTTCATCTCTGAGATACAGAACCTGTCCCCTTCCTGAGCGTTATGATGGCTGGACATTCTCATCTTATTTGTATTTGCGGTATAATTGTTGTACAGGATGGAAGAGGCATCCTTCAGGTAATCTGGAATTGCACCCAAGGATGAGCCAGACTTGTGCAAAGTCACATACCTCTTCCTGATATCTTGGATGATTTCTTTAGACTTTCCCATGATGTTACACACAGAAGCAGCGTGTTTCTGGTGTGCGAAAAAATACTTCCAGTTGTGTTCTTGTAACTCAGATGTTTCCAACAAACCTATCAGAAGCTTCCAAAGACATGACATCATCATATGGGATGTCCTAAATTGTTTAAAGGCATAGTAATGCTCTCTCTCATTATTGTGGCATTTGAGAAATTATAAATAATTGTGGTAATCCTAATTGACCTACACCGGGTAAGGTTTATTCTGATTTCATGTCAGATAGTGAGAAAAACATGCAGATGTGTCTTTTTATATAGTGTATGTAAACTTCAGGTTTTCAACTGTAGCTAACAAAGCGGCTTTGAAGGAAGTAAGATACAGTACAATGTTTATGGTATGAAAGCTTCTCACAGTCATTATTTTATTGTTTTATAGGGAAACAAAGTACACAAGCAGAAGAGGGGAAATTCTTATTTAAATAGGGTTTTTTCACCACAATGATTAGCTTTTCACATGTAGGGAAAGGTAAATGAAGATTTTGCCTTGTTCAGGAGATTAAAAAAGATTTTATCTACCGCTAGTGACCACAAGTTTCTCTTTGTTACTGACCACTTCTCCCTGCTCTTTCTCTTATCTGACTGCTCTAAGCAGCTGTCTGACCATGGTGACTCTCTGCTGAGTCTTATCTCTAGTACAGGAGCTTGATTACCTAACTTAAAAGGATTCTCCAGGAAGAAAAAGAAAACTAAATAGATAAAATTCATGTCATAATGAAAAAAATGCCTAAATACCTTTAAGTAGAGAAGTCTGCTCGTTTTGTATAGGGAATAATCATTATAGCAGAAGAAAATGGCCGACGGGCTCCTTCCTGTACAGAAACCTGTCCTGGAATGCAGAGTACAGCGGTACGACAGACTGAGTTACTTTCTGGTTAGGCTGACTGGCATCACTGAGCATGTGTGCTATAGTCAGTCTGAGAGACTTGTGGTGTGAGGGACGGCTCTGCAAATTAAAAAGGAGATTGTTTCAAATAAAAGTGTGTGTATATGATGGCTGGACAATCTCATCTTATTTGTATTTGCGTATAATTGTTTGTACAGATGAACGAGGCACCTTCAGGTATCTGGAAATTGCACCCAAGAATGATCCAGACTTGTGCAAGTCCACAATACATTGCTATACATAAATAATATGGTGTGGATATAGTATATAGAATCTATAGCTCAGCTAGAGAAAGTGGCTTTTGTGGGACATGTAGTTTCCAAAGAGCACACCTAGCAACTGTAGCTCTGGCCACTAGCCCAGTGAGAGGAAAGCTCCATCATGGTGATAATATGCGATACAACAGCATCTGGATTGTGACAGATATTTAATGCTAATCTTTACTTTTCCTCCATTATATGTTCTTATTTTTTTTGGTTTCTCACACAACCAATTTAATGATAAGTTCCAAAACTTAGAGCTTTGTAGTCTTGTGCACGACAGTTTATAAATCTCCAGCACTGTAAGGCCTCGTTCACACGGCTTATTTGTCCGCGGATTGGCGCAGTACTCCGCGCCGGATTTGGCGCTGCAGTTGGAGCCAATCCGTCGCTGTAATTACGGATAATCCACCGTTCTATAAGAACAGTGGATTCCGTCGCTCATTCCCGCTGCTGATCCGCCGCGGGGGGAGAAGTGACATGCACATTATTTACGGCGCGTACGCGCCGTTAGATAATGACAGTCTAGGGGACGGGGAGCGGCGCCCCCGTTCTCCGCCCATTATTCACGCCGGATTTGACGAGCGCAATCAGCTAACATATCCTCCTGGTATAACCGTGTGAACACGGCCTAACGGTCCGCTAGGATTAAGAAGAGCTGATATACCAGTCACTGCTATAGAACCACCCACATCCTGAAAAGGAAGTGTAAGTCTGAAACTGGCTGTGACTCGGACGAAGAGCATGGTGAGACAATCCCTTTAAGGTTTTTCAAGATAACACCATTGAAGGGCTCAGATGCTGCTTATAGCACCTAACATAGGATGCTTTAAACATGGAGGCACATTTACAATTGTGGATGCACCAGAAATGTGTCGTAAAATGCTCAAGTGCATTGTGGCGCAGATATATATATGTTATAGATACCCTGGGCCACATGTAAGAAAACATGTCGAGATCTAAGACTTTCTTTGTTGCCCATAGCAACTAATCAGAGCTTCCCTTTAATTTCAAATAGTACTTGGTTGCTATGGGCAACAAAAAAAAGTCACACAAAACGGGCATTTTTTATATAAAAAAATGCACAAAAAATTCTTTTTCTTTTAGGCTTGTTCACCGGCTTAAAATTTGGGCCGTTTTCGGTCCCGAAAATTACGCGCCGGTTGTGCGCAAATTGGGGAAAAAACGGCCCATTCATTACGGTAATCCACAGTTCTCATGAGAACTAGGGATTATTTCCCCTTAAAAACAATTGACTTGTATTTTAGCGGGTATACGCGCGCTAGCAGTGATTGTCTTGGGAAGGGAAAGTCCCGGGCCCCCCCCGCTCCCCCCCCGCCCCCCCCCCTTTCCCCGGCGTTTTGCGGGGCGAAAATTAACCCCCGCTTTAAAAGCCGTTGAACTCCCCTTAACTGGCCACCGGGAGTGTGGTCCTACCGGGAAAATTTCTTGTTGCACTTTGGGAGCGTGGAAAATTTTTTTAGTTGAGCCCCCAACATTTCCCTAAACAGTTTTGGAGCTTCTGCCGGATTTCTCTTGTTCAGTGAAAAAATCTGAATAAACAAGTTGTAATACAGCAGCCATAAACTAGAAAGTTTTATTGCAAGAAAACCAAACAAAACATAGAGGGACAAGTATGAAAACTCTCTTGGTCTAAGACTTTCTTTGTCGCCCATAGTAACCAATCAGAGCGCCTGTTTCATTCTTTCGAACATAGTGAAATGTAAAGGGGAACTCTGATTGGTTGCTTGGGCAAAAAAGAAAAGTCTAGACCAAAACAGTTTTTTATTCATGTCGCCCTTAGGCTTGTTCACCGGTTAACTGGGGGTGCAAATTTTGGCCGCAATTTTCCCCCGTGTGGGGGGCCGGGGGGGGGGGGGGGGGGGGGGGGGGGGGGGGGGCCCTCGCCGGCCCATAGACACTCATGTCTAGCGGCGTGGTATACGCCGCTAGAAGTGAAAGTGAATTATCTCCCCCCTCGGCGTATTGCCGAGCAGGGAGAGGAAAACGTTTTTCCATAGTTCTCTATGAGAAACTGTGGATTACCGTAATGAATGGGCCGTTTTCAGCCCGTAATTTGCCCCACTTCGGCGCTTAATTATGGACCGAAATACGGCCCATTTTAAGCCGTGTGAACATGGCCTTAGAGTGTACAGGATAAAAAGGGAAAAACAAACCTTTCACGCGTTTCGGGTTAACGGTAAATTTCAATACATAAAATTAAAAATTTGCAGGATATATAAAATTTAAATTAATAATAATAAATAAGATCTTGTCTTTTATTTCATATGGATTTTTTTCTGGTGGATTCACAGTTGGAAAATGAGTCCCATTCATTTCTGTGGGGTTTCAGATGTAGATCCGCGTCCAAAACGATTTTCAAATGTTTCTGACACGTTTTAAACAAGGTTTTTAGCCATCCCCATTGACCTTAATTGTAAATTTTCCATGTGGAATACCACGGAATAATGAACGTGTTGTAAATTTTTTACGTTTAACCTCTTCCTGACATTGGACATACCGGTATGCCTGGACATCGTGCGGGCTCTCAAGCGGGGCCCGCAGGATCATGACATGGGACCGGTGGTGTATTACAGCAGGCCCCTCGCTGCATCACCCATGACCGGAGCTCACTTAACCACTTAGCTGTCGCAATCTATCACTAAGCTAAGGGAATGACAGAAGAAGGGAGCTCCTTCTGTTCCCTTGCGATCGTGATCACAGCCTGGGAGTATAAGAAACACTTTCGGGCTGTGTGGATGTAACTATGCCTTGTGGGCATGGCCAGCATAGTGATTGACAGTTACCATAGAAACCACTACATAGCAGAACTGCTATGTACTGCTCTCTATTGTATCAGTTATCTGATGATTAATGATTTAAGTCCCCTATGGGGACAAGTCAAAGATGTGAAAAAGTGTGAAAAAAAGTAAAACACGAACACAAAAAATAAAATAAATATACGTGCACCACCCTTTTCCCTATTACAAATGCCATTCGGCCCAAAAAAAATAAAGTGCGCATATTCAGTATCGCGGCATGCGTAACAACCTATCCTATAAATCTGTCTCATTAATTAATATGCACAATGAATGCTGTAAAAAAAGCACAAAAAAAAACAGTCACAGAATTGCGATTTTGTTTATCCCGCAGCACATAAAATGAGAATAGTGGTGCTGCACACTTGTGAAGATGGCGGGTGCTCAGTGGAAAGCCAATTGGCAGTAGTCCAGAGCATAGAAAAAACCACGGCACTCCTTGTGTAATCGCAGAAAAGATTTATTTTACAAAGATTCATATCCAAGATCAACTGTCCCTTCAAGTGTGTACAATGCATAGGAGATAGATCAAGAATTTTTCCCACGGTCCAACGTTTTGGCCACAATTGGCCTTCATCAGAGACCAAGATGTGGGGAGTGGCAGGAATGAAGGTGAGATTTTTCTATGCTCTGTAGCACATAAAATGGAATAAAATGTGATCAAAAACTTATATAAACGCCAAAGTAGTACCAATTAAAACGTCACTTCATCCCACAAAAAAAGCCCTTACATAGTCTGTATACGAAAAGAATAAAAAATATGGCTATCAGAAGATAGTGATGCATTAATATTGCTTTACACAATAAAAATTTTTTTTAAAGTGCTTCAACATTAAAAAAAACTCTATACATTGGGTATCACCGTAATCATATTGACCCACAGATTAAAACAAACTTGTTACGGATACTGCACGGTGAGCACTGTTATAAATAAAAATAAAAAACACTACTAGGATTGCAGTATTTTCTTCACCCTGCCTTCCCAAAAAAAACAGATATACCGTATATACTCGAGTTACCACCAGCATCCGGGCGTTGCAATGGCCCGGGTGCCGATGGAGATCGATCAGCTGTATGTGACTCCTCTGGGAGTGCATACAGCTGATCCGCGAGCTACACCCGGGTGCTGCCATGGCTCGGGCACCCGCGGGGATCAATTCAGCTGTATGCGACTCCTCGGAGCACACACAGCTGACTCTCTGGTCAGCCAACAGCGTCCGGGCGCTTCTATGGCCCGGGCGCTGTCGGCGATCTCTTCAACTGTATGCGACTCCTCTCGGAGCGTATACAGTTGAAGACACTATTGCAGAGCAGAGAGAGAGCGCTCCCTGCTCCACAATAGGACTCCGGAAGGCCGCAGCTTGAGGTCCCCTCCGGAGCTTCCGGGACAGGCAGCGTGAGTGTCATCACGCTGCCTTTGCCAGGAAGAAGACGGGTCACATCGCAGCGTAGCGGTAAGAGGGGAGAGAGGTGAGTATTTGTATTTTTTATTTTTTAACAAGCCCTGCCTATGGGGGACATATAAGTGCCTGTACCTGCCTATGGGGGACATATAAGTGCCTGTTCCTGCCTATGGGAGGCATATAAGTGCCTAGACCTGCCTATGGGGGACATATAAGTGCCTATGCCTGCCTATGGGGGACATATAGGTGCCTGTGCCTGCCTATGGGGGACATATAAGTGCCTATGCCTGCCTATGGGGGACATATAAGTGCCTATGCCTGCCTATGGGGAACATATAAGTGCCTGTGCCTGCCTATGGAGGGACCGATACCTGACTATACCTGCCTATGGGGGGACATATACCTGCCTATACCTGCCTATGTAATTTTATTGGTAACCATTTTTATTTTTTAAATTAACCATTAGCCGCTGCATTTTACACCCTAGGGTTATACTTGAGTCAATACGTTTTCCCAGTTTTTTGTGGCAAAAGTAGATGCCTCAGCTTATATTCGGGTCGGCTTGTACTTGAGTATATACTTTAAAAGCGATTAAAAACCCTTGTCCCCCCAAAAAATGATACCAATAGAAAATGTCAACTCACCCCACAAGAAACACAAGAAAGTCCAGACACAGCTCGGTAAACAGAAAAATAAAAATGTTATTGTTATAAGACTATGACGATGCAAAAACGTGTTTTTCTTTTTGAATAAAAGTGTTTTTATTGTGTAAAAGTAATAAAACATAAAAATATATACAAATTGGGTATCACTGTAATCGTATTGACCTGCTGAGTAAAGCTAGCATGTCATTTATACCGCATAGTGACCGCTATAAAAAAAAAAACACTACCAGAATTGCTGTATTTTGTTCAAAACGCCCACAAAAAACAAGCCCATAATGATCTCTGTATACAGAAAAATTAAAACGTTATGGCTGTCAGACTATAAAGACATAAAAACGCAATTTATTATGTCATTTATACCACACGGCCAACTCTGTAAAAATGAAGGCCAAAAAACAATGGCAGAACTGTAATTTTTCCCCCCATTAACATGACCCAATTCTAAAAAGCTATGGAACACCTGTGTTCCCAAAATGTACAATACACCCCTAGATGAGATCCATGAGGGGTGTTGAATTCATAATGGGGTGACTTCTAGAAGGTTTCAGCTATTCTGGTGCTTTGGGAGCTTTGCAAATGTGACATGGCACCCACCAAAATATGCGCTTCAGAAGCCAAATCGCACTCCCTCCCTTGTACACCCTGCCATGCACCCAAACAGCAGTTTATACCCACATATAGGGTATTGCTGAATTTGGAAGAGATTGTTTAATACATTTTGTAAAAATTAAACATCTTCAGCTAAAATTGCAGATTGTTGGAAAAAAAGAAATTTTTTTTTCATTTTCACAGCCTAACGCTAAAAAAAAATTATGAAACAGCTGTGGGATCGATATACTCACTACAACCTTGGATATATTCCTTAAGGGTTGTAGGAGTATATCTTTTTAGGAGAGTTTATTACGTTTTAGCACCTTAGGGTGTCTGCAAACCTGAAATGGCACCTAAAGAAAATCAAATTGAAAATGAGACCCCAAAGTCCAGTAGATGCTCCTCCTATTCTGAATAATGGATAAAATTTGAAAATCTGCAAAAAAAAGTGAAATTTGGAAATTTCACCTCCACTTTGCTTTAATTTATGTGGAATATCTAATAGGTTAACAAACTTCCTAAACACTGTTTTAAATACTTTAAAGGGTGTAGTTTCTTAGATGGAGTGATTTATAGGAGTATGTAACATGCAGGCCCCTCAAAACCACATCAGAACTGGACTGGTGCCTAAAAAAATCTATGTTGCAATTTTTCTTGAAAATGTGAAAAATTACTACTAAGTGCGACATGTATGAAGCTCGCCACGTCGGGGCGCACCTTTCCGCAATTTTTCCCGGAAAAAATTTTGCCCCTGAATTATGTCGGCACTGGGGCGCACTCATACATACTATGTAAAGTCTGTCGCGCCTCGCCAGGGTGTGGGGCGCAGTTCGGGACCGAGACGCAGTGCGGTGCTGAGCCTAAGATTCGACGTCCGAGGAAGTGCGCTCATACATTCGGGGAAAAGTTCCCTTCGACTAGCCAGTGTGTGGGGCGCAGTGCAAGACTTAGGCGCAGAAGGGACTGCGCCGAAGATGTGTTCCGATTCGAAACCCATTCTAACCTATAGAGAAATATTGACCAATCATATTCAAAGGCGGGACAGTTCAAAATACAGTAAAAATGCAGAAAAGAGCTGATTGGTTGGGGTAGCGGGGGGCTCGTCCAGCTTAGCCAATCAGAGCGCGAGTTACTTTCTCATAGAGTTCTATGGGGAAAAGAAATTCCGAGGGAGCTCTGTGATTGGCTAATTTAAATAAGAGGCGCGGTTTATATTTGGACCAAGGGGAGAGCGGCGACGCTCCTATGGGTTTCTAATGCAATCGGGAATAAAAACATTTACATGGCCGAAAATAAAATTTGATAAGAGTACAGAATTTTGTTCCAATCTGTATATAAAATGATCCATAATATTGGGGGATGAAAAAAAAATATTATTTCAATAAAATCATGTTTATTTCTTTATTTTCGGTAGCCACTGATCAAATGTATGGGTGTAACAAAATAAACACATAAACATGATTTTATTGAATTAATATTTTTTTTTTTTTTTTACCCAATTTTATTGTTCATTTTTATATACAGTCGGTTTACAACTTCTGTACTCTTATAAATTGAATTTCGGCCATGTACTGTTGTATTCCCGATTGAATTAGAAAACCCATAAGACGTCGCTCGCTCTCCCATTGGTCCAAATAACCGCGCCTCTTTTAAGTTAGCCAATCACAGAGCTCGCTCGGAATTTCTTTTCCCCCATAGAACTCTATGGGGAAAGTAGCTCGCGCTTGATTGGCTAAGCTGGACGAGCCCCCGCTAGCTCAGCAAATCAGCTCTTTTCTGCATTTTTTACTGTATTTTGAACTGTCCCGCCTTTGAATTTATGATTGGTCAATATTTCTCCATAGGTTAGAATGGGTCCCTGTCGCTCCTATTCTGATTGGCCCAATACTCCTCCATAGGATTAAATGGGCCACTGTCGCCCCTATTCTGATTGGCTGGTTATGCCGACCAATCAGAAGAGCTTAAACAATTTGAATTACTGTATTTCCCGGCCCAATTCTCTCTATTGCAATTCCTTAGTAGCGCCGGTCTCGGTGACAAATGCGTTGTTAGGGTTTTAACTGATTTATTTTATAGAAGGTTTCAGCGCTTTATCTGATAATGTTTTACACTTAATAAAAATGATTTTTTTATTCATACTCCATGCCCACGGCGTGAGAGCGAGATTGCATTGCCCCGATCTCTCCTTAGACTACAATGGGGGAAGTAGCTCGCGCTTGATTGGCCGAGATAGCCAAGCCCCCGCTAGCTCAACCAATCAGTCTTTTCTGTATTTTTACTGTCTTTTGAACTGTCCCCCCTTTGATTTTGATTGGTCAAAACTTCTCATAGGATATAATGGGTCTTTGTCGCTCCCATTTCTGATTGGCTGGTTCTGCCGACAATGAGAAGCGCTTTTTCAGAATTTGAATTACGTATTTCCGGCAATTCTCTCTATTGCAATTCCGATGTAGCGCCGGTTCGGCGACAAACGCGTTTTTTCGGGATTTTAAATTTATTATGTTTATAGAAGGTTTGAGATCTTTTCAGAGAATGTTTTACAACTAATAAAAATTATTTTTTATTCATTTCTCCATGCGCACGGCGCTGAGAGCGGAGATTGCATTGCGACGATCTTCCATAGACTACAATGGGACAAGTAGCTCGCGCTCTGACTAGCTGGGGTAAACCAAGCCCCCGCTAGTCAACCCAAAACAGCTCTTTTCTGCATTTTTACTGTATTTGAACTGTCCCGCCTTTGATTTTGATTGGTTCAAACTTCTCCATAGGATATAATGGGTCCCTGTCACTCCTATTCTGATTGGCCGAGATAGCCAAGCCCCCGCTAGCTCAGCCAATCAGCTCTTTTCTGCATTTTTACTGTATTTTGAACTGTCCCGCATTTGATTCTGATTGGTCAATAGTTCTCCATAGGTTTTAATGGTTCACTGTCGCTCCTATTCTGATTGGCCGGTTTCTGCCGACCAATGAGAATAGCTTACAGAATTTGAATTACTGTATTTCCCGGCAATTTCCAATATCCTAATTCCTGATGTTGCGCCGTTCTAGATTTTTGGAAAGTGATTATTTTTTTTATGTATTTTTTATTTTTTGAGGTTTGAGCTCTTTTCTGAGAATGTTTTCAACGATTTTTTCGGAATCATACTCCATGCTGCACAGAGCTGAGCGCCGAGATTTCTGTTGCGATCTTCTATGTTTCCTCGCATGTTCCGTTCTCAGTTCACTTCGCCTCCGCCGGAGCATTTAGACCAAAATAAACTAGGTCTGACTGTCGGAGCTGCCGAGCGCTACATTGCGCCGCACTTTGCCGACTCGCGATCGTACATGCCTCGGAGTTTCGGAGCGCGCCGCATCCTGCCCCGGAACGCCTACCCCGCGCCCACAACGTGCCCATTGCCCGCCCCTTCATGCGGGGCGCAGCTGAAGGTGGCGAATCGCTGCGCCTAACACCGCATCCGTGCGTCCGACAGGGGCATTCGGGCCGGTGAGGTGCAGGTTACACCAAACAGGCGTAAAGCCCGATCATACATGTCGCCCTAAATTTCTAAGCCACCTAATGTGATAAAAAAAGACATTTAACAAATTATCACTGTAAATATATAGGGGTTAGGCTTCACAATGAAACTGCATACGGTGCTATACTGGAGTCGTCTGCTTGTAAACCGGTCTCTCCACAGCCGGAATGAATTCTAATAGATGATATATAGCAGACACGTGTTTTAGCAAAACTCTAGAAAATTTATTAAGCGACCATAGACAAGTTAAAAACGTCAATTGACATACTTGCATTTACGGGTCTAGTCCAGAAAGCACAGATTCATAGTAGGGGCGATATTAGCCTTATTCCAATGTAGATGCACGCTGAGGCGTGTAGTGCAGTGGAGCGAAGCGGTCAGACAGATCGGGCGTCTCGCGCCAGTATGGAGCGACGTTTCGAGAGGCGGGCTCTCTTTCTCAAGCATACCGGACATAGTGTGGACAGACTTATATAGTTAACCCTTCAGGTACAAACTGCTGCAAGTAAGCCACCAGATAAATAAAACCAATGTAATTAAAAACAAATTCACAGGAACACATTAAGATTATGCGATTCATTCATTCCTCTAGGATTGAGGGTGTCAAGCCTATGAATCCATAGTGCTTCTCTGCGTAATAGGATTTTATCATTTGAAGAACCTTCAAGTGGTTGTATCTGTTCCAATACACACCACCGAAGTTCAGAAACCGCATGGCGTTTTTCATAAAAATGCATAGCTACGGTACTTTCTCCAAATTTTCTTTCTTTTTATCGACTTAGCCTGGTTTTCCTTTTCTATTTTACTCATATAGGTTTCTGATTGCTGAACGATGTTCATTGATTCTAATTTTAATAGGACGGCTGGTTTGTCCTACATAGCCAATACCGCAAGGACATTTTAATAAATATATAACATTTTTGCTATTGCATGTGTGGTAACCTTTTATATTTATTTTGTAACCTTTTGTTGTATGTGTTACATATGTACCTTTCATTATGGAATGACAGTTCTGGCAGTTAAGACAGGCGTGAGTACCAGGATTTTGAGTAGCCAACATTTTTTGCTTGTTTTTCTTTTTGTTGCTTATGATCCGAGGGTTAGCCAATTACCTAAAGTTCTACCTTTCCTGTAGATAAATCTAGGAGGTTCTTTAAATAGATGACCATACTTTTCATCACTAGCCAAAACAGGCCAGTGTTTTCTAATAGTACGCTCAATAAATTTGCTTTGCCTACCATATTGACTAATAAACATAAATTTTCTGTGTTTTTCAAATTTGTTTAGCATAAGCAGTTGGCTCCTATCGACTACGTGCTATCTCCCAAACCTGTGTTTTCGATTTCTAGTTTATCATCCTCTTTATTCAAATTTTTGTGCGATTTTATTCCATATGAGGTTAAGTAAGATTCTGAGCTTAGAGCAAATACGTTTTGCTTCTAACCAGGTTGGCCTTTAGGATTCCCTTGAAGGTGTTAGGGGAATGATGGACTTTGTCTGTGTAGTAGTTTGTAACGTTCCTGGGTTTAGTATACAAGGAAGTTTCCAATCTAGTTAATTTTTACGGATCTCTACATCTAGTGTTATTAACTTTTTCTTCAATTGTTGCAGAAAATTGAATAAGCTCGATGACAGGAATTAAGTTCATTTAGAAAATGATTAATATTGTTGCGAGTCCCTGTCATAAAATGGAGAGTATGTCTTCGGACAATATCTAAACCATTGTTGTATATTATGGATGTGAGCCATGTTAATAATATATACGATAATTCTCAAAGTTGTGTCATGTTTAGTTTGCAAACCCCGGGGGGCTGCAGGGCAGCCCATGGAGGTCCCTTGTAACTGCAAATAATACTGTTCCCCAAAAAGGAATAAATTGAGGAAGTTTTTGGAGGGACAACATCGTGATTATCAATATAATAGATGTTCTACACATGGGCTGACGAAGCACCCGTTCAAAGACAGTTACACTCGTTAAAACAGCACATATACGCTCAAGTGATCACAATCGAGAATTGATTCTCAGTTCGGCGAGGCACATTCTAACAAAATATGATACTCAGGTCCCGAATAAAACAGAAGGTTTTTTAGAGAAACAAAGTTCCCTATGAGGAGGATGAACTGGTACAGTGCTGGCAAGTAGGATCGAGGCCACAACGAGGTGGCCTCTGAGGGAAACGAAAAATTGATGCATCTCTTTCATTTAATTTCTGTCTAAGATTCTCACTACGTCTCAAATGGACATCTTAAATAAAGGATCTACAATTTTGTTCCACAATGGACAATGACCTGTTAGAAACAAACGGGTTGATCTGTCACAAATTATGTAGATCCATAAGATTAAAAAATGTATTTTTGGTGACATAAAAAATGATTTAAAGCAATACAAATTATACCTAAACGTTTAGTGAAAAAAAAAGTCCAGTTGACCCCCTGTACAAAATCTTACAATAGAAAACCTTTCAACACAATTGGTTAATAAAGATTTAGAAAAGGGTAGTTCAATAAAGACAAACAACAAAATTCAAACATCAAATATCACAATCTTACACAAAAAGAATGGCGAGCGTTGAAAGAAAATTAATAATGATCCGTAATACGTATTAAAATGGCAGACAAAAGGGGGGGCACTGTTTTACTAAACACCAATGGAATATATGGACGGAAGAGGCACAGGACGCAAACACTAAAAAGAGGAGACCATTTACAGTCATATTGTATATGTTCCCAACCACAAGAGATAATTGCTTTGATTAAAAAAAACATTAGAAGAAAGAATGTACCAAGGATTCATTAATGAAACAACTAATGAATTGCTTTATTAATGTATACCCCAAGAACACCTTATTATATCTAGGTACCCAAAATTCATTAAGTCACATAACACAACCTCACCGAGATCGAACATAGTGTCCGGTGTTAATCTGTCTTTGAATCTATAGCCTTTACGTTGATCAATATATACAAATATACGTTAAACGGGCTATGCGATGCTCGGTCTTTGAAGGATAACAGCCAAGTTGCCTACGTTTCCATCAGAATTTAGACTTGTACTAATGTTTACTTTCCTAATTACCCTTGATTTTAATCATTACTATACCAACATCCCTATTCAAGAAGGTATGGAGGCTGTCCGATTACTACATTGACGTGAAAGGATCCTTCAATAACTAACACACATTTAATTTTTTGTGTCAACTTGAGATCCTAATACTAACAAAAATTTATTCCGTTTTGGGGAACAGTATTTTTTTGCAGTTTACACAGGGCCTCCATGGGCTGCCCTGCACGCCCCGGGGTTTTCAAACATATTCAGACAACTTTGAGAATACGTATATTTTATTCAACATGGCTCTATCATATATACAAAAACAATGGTTTGTGTGATCTCAGTCAGCTCTATAGTCCCATGGACAATACTCCAAGAGTTGCATAGACGGCGACAATCGCGCGCAGTGACTGTCTACTCTGAGTCAACAATTTACGCCCATTTTCTATGTGTATGTGAAGGACCTATCTTAAATGCTGTCATCAGCATATTCAATTTTCTGCAAACAATTGAAGAAAAAGTTATTAACTACTTAGATGTAGAGATCCGTAAAAATTTAACTAGATTGGAAATTTCCTTTGTATACTAAAACCCATGGAACGTAAACAAGTTACTACACAGACAAACGTCATTCATTTACCCTAACAAACCTTCAAAGGGATCCCTAAAGGCCAACTGGTTAGAGCAAAAAGTATTTGATCAAGGCTCAGAATTCTTACATAACCCATTTGAATAAAAATCGCAAAAAAATTTGAGAACAGAGGGTATGTTAAACTAGATAATCGAAAACAAAAACAGCATTGAGAGGCATAGCTCGTATCGATAGGCAGACAAACTGCTTTTGCCGAAACAAATTGAAAAAAAACCACTCGAAAATTTTTAGGTTTATTAGTAATTATGGTAGGCAAAGCAATTTATTGAGCGGTATATTAGAAATCAAATGGATGTTTTGGCTGGTGATGAAAAGTTGGTCATCTATTTAAAAGAACTCTCCAAGATTTATCTTACACGGACAAGGTAGAACTTTAGGTTAATTGGCTAACCCAGCTCGGATATAAGCAACAAAAGAAAAAACAGCAATAAAATGTTGGCTACTCAAAATCCGGTACTCACGCGCATGTCTTAAATGCAGAACTGTTTTCATTCCATAATGTAAAGGTACATATGTAACAAAACAACAAAAGGTTACAAATATAATATAAAAGGTTACCTACCAATCGACAATAGCAAATATGTTATTATATTTATTGTAACAATGTCCTTGCGGCTAATTGGTCTATGTAGGACATAACCAGCTCGTCCTAAAAAATTAGAATCAATGATCATTGTTCCCGCAATCAGAACCTATATGGTAAAATAAGAAAAGTGAAAAACCAGGCTTATGTCATGATAAAAAAAGAAAGAAATTTGGAGTGGAAAAGTACAGTAGCTAGGCTTTTTTATGAAACGCCATGCGGTTTCTGAACTTCGGTGGTTGTGTTTGAACTGATACAACCATCTTGAAGGTTCTTCAAATTGATAAAATCCTATTTCGCAGAGAAGCACTATGGGATTCATAAGGCTTGATACCACTCAATCCTAGAGGAATGAATGAATCGCATAATCTTAATGTGTTCCTGTGATTTGTTTTTAAATTTTCATTGTTTTAATTTATCTGTGCTTACTTGCAGCTTTTTTTTTTACTGAAGGGTTAATTTATATTTGTCAACTTTGTGGTTTGTTGGAAAGGAGCCCGCCTCCGAAAGTCGTCCTACTGGCGCGGACGCCCGCTCGTCTGACCCCCCGCTCGCTATGCCCTCGCCTCGCGTGCATTACTTGGAATAAGGTTTTAATATGCCCTATATAAAATCTGTGCTTTCGGGTAGCCCCGAAAATGAAAGTATGTCAATTGCGTTTTTAACTTGTCTTGGGCGCTTAATAAATTTTCTAGAGTTTTGCTAAAACAGTGTTTGCTTATATCATCTTTTAACAAATTATGCCAACCCAAAGTAGGCAGATGCTAGTTTTAAAAATATTTTTGGTGATATATTGTCCCAACAAAAGAATTTTTAAAATGGGGCAAATTTAAAAAAATATATATTTTTTATTTTTTAAAAAAAATTTAAAAGGTTGTTTTCTAACTTAAAAACAATGGGTCCAAGAAATTTTCTGAAAACACTGGATAAGTAAAAGTGTCAAAGTTATAAAAACATAAAAGTGTCACATGTCAGCTTAAAAAGGGGCTCTGTCACAAAGGCCAAACTGGCTGCGGCAATAAGGGGTTAAAAACCCGGTGGCGAAAAAAACGGTTGTATGAACTCAAAACATTTTTTTCTATTGAGGTCAATAAATATGGTTTTTTTCAGTTTTGATGGTATTTTAAAATTGGAATCAGCGTGGATTCCCACTTAAGGTAC
>JAODAL010007145.1:0-127635 GCA_025379985.1 Phyllomedusa bahiana
TTTGTTGTGACTTTTTTTTTATGTTCACAAATTTGCGCATAAAAAGACAAAAAGAAACCCTTTTGTACTATAAAGATTATTGACTAGATGCAGAAAAAACTACACTGTTTCCCCAAAAAAACCCCCCAAAAATTTAAACTTATGCATTTTTTTTAGGCTTCGATTTTGGGCTGTTTATGCTGATGTTTGTGATAACCTACGTATTTTAATAATTTGATGTTTTTTTCAACAAAAATTTGTTTATTTTTCATAAAAAAAAAAACACCCCCTAAAACTAAGTTTTTAGCTCGTCTTTGGACCCCAAAAAATTAATATAAGACCAGTTTTATTTTGGGGGGAAAGGGGTACCTGTAGTAACTTAAGAACTTACTAATAATTTACTGCCTACCAAATTAGGGGAAGGTAAAAAACATAATAAATGTGGAAGCAAAGTGCACGGGGGAGTCTGGGGAGTCTATCAATAAGTCGTGATCACACACCCCACCACTTCATAAAATGATGGGGGGAAAATTTTCGACTGTCACCCATGATAAAGAGTCCACTAAACACTCTATTAGTTTTTCATTTGCTGAATTAATGTTCTTTACAGGCCCTGTGCGCTGGCTGCTTAATGAATTGTCTCGTTAAAGCTGCCTGCGGTGCTATTGGGCTGCCTGTACTCCAAGGCATAAATTCAGACGAGAAATGAGCCGTCGTAAAAAGGACATAACTCCTCCAGAAAAGGGTTTCGTTCTTCAGCATTTGTGCAGCCTTGGGAACAACTGGATTATCAGTAAAAACCACACAGAGGGATTTCTAAAAGCAACCCTGCCCTCACTGGGCCTAGATCTACATAATGTCCCAGGAGATGGCTTCTCTGAAATAGGATTTGTTTTTTCGAGTAAAGCTTCTATGTTTACATCCCTTTTCACTTTCACAGGGGGATTTTTAAACGAAAAAATAAATTTTTTGTTTAATTTAGAGGGCCATACATTGACAACAATGCACAACTTTAAAAAAAAAAATCAACACTGTAAATGTTCCCGCAGATGCTACCCCTTTTTCAAATACGATATCAGAACTGCGGGAATACGGGGGTATTTAAACGAACTTGCAGGAAAAGTCAAGGATTTTCCAATAGGAAGAAACACACTTTTTTTTTCATGGGGGTCTCGTTCTCTTTTTTGCAAGTCCAATAATAAATTGTCTGGGACACACAAAAGGGTTGAGAATTATAAAAAAACTGATTAGCCACAGTTTCAGGGGGGGCCAAAATACGCAGATGACACACTCACTCCTTGTCTGGATACAAGGATATCAAAATAGCAATACCCAAAAAATTACAACAAAACAGAATTGTTATGTTTTGCACGGAATCGTATTTTTGATGAACCAAAAAAGAAAGTGGCTAGGTCAGGCTTGTTTTTCCCGTTTGTAATGAAAATAATGCTTTCCCAGTACACAACAGGTACCCCCAGCAGCCAATAGACCCTAATAACTTACAGTGGGTCTGTTGGGTTCTATTGTTGTGTTCATTGTTTTCACTGCATGTAAACTATCTTCCTTTCAAACTATAAATGTTAAAGGGGGGCCCCCGAAAAAGTAGCTCCAACACAAGGGTGGACAACATTTGCTAAAAATTACTTATTTAAAAAGGTGTTTCCATTTCATTGATTGCTTTAAAAAATGTGGGAAAAGGGAAATAAAACTTTACCAAATACATTACTTTCTGATTTTTTTCCTTAAGTCAAGAGCAAAATTTTTCCCTTTCTCTACACAACTTTTGTTTCTGGCAAGCAAATTTTTTCCATAATATTACTGCTGCCTGTTCCCTATCTTCTCAGTAAGTAATATGTTAACATTGCTCACTCAGAAGTTTTAACCATTTAGAGCTATGTAGCCTTGTACAGACCTCTTACACTCATGTCACGATCAGGGTCAGCTAGGCATTGCAAAGCTGAATTTAACACTCTATAGACCACCCAACACCAAACCAGGAAGTTGAGCGGGGTGGGGCTGAAAAAACCCTCAGGTGAGATAAGTTAAAACCCTTCTGCTTTTTTTAAAAATTCAAAAAGCACTGACAATTTTGAAGGTCTAAGGGCGTGTTCACACGGCAAGGGAAAAATACCGGTTGGTTTATCTGACCGGTATTTGTCCGGTTTGTGTGCATGCACAGCGCGGGGGGGAAGTGGGGGGCTTTCTCCAATGATGGAGAAAGCCCTCACCTTCACAACACGACTCCTCCAAAACCCCGACTGAAAATGTGCTGAAAGGTTTGCGGGCGGCCCCGGGGCCGGGGAAAAAACCCTGAGTGGGACTGCTGCTGGGTTTCCATAGCCCTTTTGTATTTTGGGCCCTTTTCAACATCTCCCCAAAACCGCAATCCTCTGAAAAAACCCGAAAAACCCCCCGTGGGGAATCCCTAAAACTGAAATACAACAGCATTCCTGGTATAGAGCTTCGTCTGGTGATTTACATTCTAGCAAGTGTAGTCACTATACCAATATGCATTGTACTCTGCAGGATGAAAAAGTGCCCAATTGCATCACAGGGTTCAGCTTAGCGGGTTTGAGGGCATCTGGGCAACAAATTTGACAAAAGGTTTTTAAAAAGTACCCAAAAGGGGAAAATTTTTGGTTTTTTTCCCCTCAGGGTGCTAAAAACTAAACCCAAAAATATGTTAAATTAGCTTGTTACTTTAACATGTTGCTTAAAGATAAACTTTTTAAAAAAATTAAATAATTGGGATTTAGGACATATAGCAAAATTTTTACTAAAAACTTTTGGGCAAATACTAAAGGGGGAAGGACCCAGATGTGGGGGGGTTTTCCCCAAATTTTGGGGGGTTTTCTAGAGCAAGGCCCTTTTGAAAAACCCCGATGGGCAAAAACATTTTGGCCCCTTTATCTCGAAGGGCCCCGAGTCAGCAAAAAAAGTGCTACCAGTTTCCCTTTCCCCCTGTGCTACTTTTCAAGTTTGGTGGCAAAAACTCCTGCCCCTTCGTTTTTTTTTAAATCCGGACACAATTTGTCCCAAAAACCCTTTCCCGCTCCAAGTTACGAAAAAACAGGGGGGGAAAGGAAGTGGAATTTAAGCACAGGGGAATAGAAACTTTTGCATATTGCACCTAAATTCAAAGGGGAAAATTTCATTTTTAGGAAAAACTCCCGCCAATGATGAAAACACCCCCGCTCGGGGACAAAATGTTGGGAAATGGTGTGGGACATAACACCCAAAGGGGTAAAGACACTCAGGGAAACTTTTTTTTTTAAAAATTGAGGGAGAGGGGGGGGGGGGGGGGAGAGGGGGGAAATTTTAAAAACTTTTAGTTTAAAATCTTGGTTTTTACTAGTAGATCACAGGGCAAAATAAAAGCAAAACAATGTCAATTTGGGAGCTTTTTTAAAGTGGGGAGGATATGGGCCCAAAATTGAAAGAGGCATGGTCTTTTTTTGGTGGGGGGAAAATAAATCAAGCTCTAAAAAGGGAAAGGGGCGGCTTCATCTGAAATAAAGCAGCTCAGTTCCCGGGGACGGGGTTTTTGAGAGGGGATGCCATTTTAAAGGGAGTAAACAAAAAGTACAAAAGGAAATAAAATATATTTTATTTAAAAGGGGACAGAGAAATTTAAAAAATTTAATGACTTTGTTTTGAAAAGAAACATTTTGAGATGGGAAAATTTAAAAAATTTGAAAATGTTGGGCCCGTACAAAAATATAAAAAGGAGTCCCCCGTTTAAAAACCCCCCGAAAACAAGGGGGGCACTCCCCCCGTTTTAGAAAACCAGCAAATTTTGGAGGCGACAAGCATTTTTCTTTTTTTTAATTTAAGATATTTAAAACTGGGAATAAACCCGTGTTTTTTTAAAAACCCTTTTTAAAAAAAATTTAAAACCCCCTTTTAGACTTTATAATAAATAAATTTGGAGCCCATTGGGGGCCCGTTTTTTATGGGATTTTACAAAACGCATAAAAAACAAATAAAATATATAATATAAATAAATAAAAATGGGGGTTCCCCTTAGAGTAACGGTCAAACCACTTTGACTGTCCAAGAAGGCGTTGGGAAGGGAGTGATTTTAAAATTATATAATATATTTAAATTATAATAATTAATAACACTCCCTTGCTCCAGCCACCATCTTTTACATCCAGTGGGTTTGACCAAAATCTTTTTTGGAAAACCCCCTTTTTTTTTGGTCATGGAAATGGCATACGGTTAAAAACGACACTTGGGCCCCCTACATAATTTTAAACGACCCCACCCTCCACCGTGTCTGGTTTTAACCCCCCAGCACTACAAAACCAGTACTATTTTTCCAAAACCGTCTGTGGGCCCGAGCCTTTACTTTCTTTTCTGTCCCAACTTTAGGTACAACCACACCCCCCCGGGAAACTGGGGGTAAACAGGTTTTTAAAAGGCCTTCAGAGACCTGCCAAAAGACTGTCCTGCAATGGGGGAATGGCCTCCCCCCCCATCACAAACCTTCCGGGGAAACCACCCCTTTTAGGGGGAAAGCACCATACTACACTACAATGTCAGTAACCCACCCTTGCTGACCCTAAAAATTGCGGGGTTCCCCCCAAGGAACCAGGTCTCAGTGACACGACCTTGCAGGTCTCCCCTGTAGGGATTTAGTGAAATGCCACCTCTAGTTGCTCTGCAAAAATGGTATATTTAAAAAAAATTTTCCCCAAAAATTTTTAGACCTCAAATTATAGCCCTCTGACTTACAGACCTAAGACACCGGGGACATGGGGGAAAAACAAAAGGTTGGGCTAGAAAATAACCCGTGGCAGAGCTAAAAAAAACGGGGGTTTTATCCATAGGGTTTAACTTAATAACAAAGGCTACGCACGGATAAAAAAGGTAAGTGAGCATAATTTTTTAAAATGCATGTTTTTTTTTTTTTTTTTTTACAAGGTTTTTTTTTTTTTTTCTAGGGTATATATAATAACTGACGTTTAAAGGCAAAGCAAATACCAGTCGGGTTATGGCCGTATTTTCTCTTTTTGGGGCCGTTTACACGGCCCGCGGGGGGGCTTTTTCTCCCGATTGCGGGGAAAAGACCCCCCTTTTGTTGACGGTTTTGTTCCGCCCAAAAACCGGGCCCAAAAATGAACATTTTCAATGTCTTTTGGACCCTGCCGTCTAAAAAACCGCCGGGCAGAATCTGTGCTTGGGACGCCGGATTTTTTATAAAGGTCCATGTTAAAAATTTGATGGCCATTTTTCGATGGCTTTCAAAACGAAAACCGCTGTAAAAACCCTGAAAAAACTGGTTTGGGGGGATGCCCTTATACTGCTCCTTGTGGCTTATCAGGATTGATGTATTCATGTAAAGTATATGAGACAGAACTATCTAGTGGTAGAATTTCAAACCGAGACAAATGCAGTTACTGTCAGAAGAGAACCTATAATTTAAATAAGATAAGGAACCCAAATACATTGGAGTAACATTTTTATTGTCTGTATATTAAAGGAACAGAACAAAATAAAGAAATACACGGCAATCAAATAAGATGTATATGCTCTGAAAAATTCATAATTTGCTGACTAAACTAGAAAAAGTCATTTTAGAAATGGTATCTATTACGAGACTGAATGTAATAGAACTTAACATTTCACATCACTTTTTCCTCATTTTTTTGTGCTATGTACTTTAACAACTGCACTTAAAAAAGAAAAGAAGAATACCAATGGTCCATCCATTATTAATGTGTTTTGTAGTTTTCAAATGTTAATTGTAAAAAAGAAATATAATACCACTGAGTGTGTAATGATCTGTGACTTACAGCAGATCAGTTTATATATAGAGGATCTCATTAATTAGTATGCAGCATATCTCTACCAGTCACACAAAATATTGCATTTATTTAACCCTTGCAATCATTTACATTGTAATTTTGTACTCTGTTACCAGGAATGGCATTACCAAGAAGTAAATAAGATATATGCAGCAATAATTTAACAGATACATCACTATGTATATACACAGCCGAGTCATATTATTATGACCACCATCTAATATCCAGAGCAACTGCTGTGCGCAGCACGGACAGCAGCCAGATGAGCTGGGAGTAACTCAATAAGGTCCTGGTATGTTGTCACAGATATCTGGAGCCATACTGACTGCCTTCCACAGCTGCTGGAAAATGTTTGGGGGGTGGGCTGGGGGAGGGGAATCCATTGAGTGATCACAACAATCAAGGTGATCCCACAGATGCTCAATTGGGTTCACATTTGGGGAATTAGGGGGCCAGTGCAATACTTGGAAGTCTTTTTCATGCTCTTCTAATCAGTATTGGACATTTCTAGCCATATGACGTATCACATTGTATTGTTAGGAGATCCCATCCGCCTCAACAAATCTAATCAGCATGTATAGATGTGTGTAATTTTCAAGGATGGATTCATACCCCAATCAGTTGAGAGTGCCTTCCACATGGATTAGTGGGCCCAAAAATTGCCAGGAAAACATTCCCCAGATTATAAAGCGGCCACTACCAGCTTCTGTTCTTCCAGCAGTGGTTGCAGGGTGTCTGTTCTCTGATGTTTCTGGCTTGACACACCAATGTCTAATAAAAATGACTCATTGGAGAAGACAACCTTTTGCCAACTAGTGGAGGTCAAATTCTGATACTGCCCTGAAAACTGAAGCTTTTTTGATGATAAAACTTGTTGTCACTGCACCTCTGCTAATCTGTATGCAGCCCCCTGGTTCATTCTGGCGATGAGCGGTTCCACAGTACCTTATTGGTCCTCCCTTGCACACCCTCACAGCCAATATTAACCTCGTACATCAATGGCACATGGCGCCTCAGTTTCCACATCACTTATTGCAATGGTGCCATTTGTCCACTTATGATACACTTTCATCGCAGCAACATACAAACAGTTCACAAACTGCACAGTTTTGGAAATACTGCTACCCTAGTCAATCTCCATTTTTACTAATGAAAGCAACAAGACGTGTGCACAGACAGTCTATCATACACCTTATATGCCCATCCAAACCAGCTCACCACACGCACACATATAACCATATATATTGTCTAAACATTTATATACATACATATTTTTGTTTATATCCAGTAGCTAAAGAGTTTTTACATTTGTATTCAAACTAAACAATTTATCCTTTGGCTATGTTCACACGCCGTAATTGCGGCACATACAGTACGGCCGCAATTACGATGGGTGAATTGGGAGTCACGCTGATACGCGTGTACTCACGTCAAGCGGCGGGAGGGGGTGAGGCGGCCCCATTGACAGTCATTACTCACAGCGCGTATTCACCCCAAGTAAATGACATGTCCCTTATCTCCCCGCGCGTATAATACGATCGTATTGTACGAGTGGGGAGAGGAGGCGTAATCCATAGTTCTCTATGAGAGTTATGGATTACCATAATTTCAGCGCGCATCTCGCTCGTATTAGAGCGCAAATACAACGTGAAATACACGCCCAAATTAGCCCATGTGAACATACCCCTTTGTCCTGATGGTTTGCTACAATGTATCAGTTAAGGCGTGTTCACACAGCTTATTCAAGCCGTAATTGTGAGACGGATTTCGCCCGCAGTTTAAGGGACGGGGCGGGAGCACGGCGGGGGAGCTGCCCGCCGGCCCCATAGACGATGCATTATTTCCGGCGCGTACGCGCCGTAAATAATGTGCATGTCACTTTCTCCCCCGCGGCGGATTCGCCGAGCGGGGACGAGAGACGGAATCCATAGTTCTCTATGAGAACTGTGGATTACCGTAGTTACTGGGACGGATTGGAGCCGTACTGCAGCGCAAATACGGTGCGCAGTACGGCTGCAATCCGTCCCAGAATAAGCCGTGTGAACGAGGCCTTAATGTATCACCCTGAAACCCAGACTGTACAGCTGCCTGTAAATTGGGCATCTAGAAGCAAAGTTCATTTTAAAATATTGGCAAGACACATATGGACATTCAGCAGATGCTTATTGGCAGGATATTTAGATCTCCAGCTCATCAATCTTTCTTTGAGATCTTTCCTCCTCTTTAAAGGCAAAGAACAATCTAAAGCCCTGAGTGAATGCCACTGAATAAAAAGAAATGAGGAGAGTTTGTCACCACAGCTCTCACTACAAAACGGCAGTGAAAGGCCCCATTCTTTATTTGTGAAGCAGATGATCCACAAAACAATTAGGTGAGAAGATAAAGCGCTATGGATTTATGACATTCTGAGCCCGTTTACTTTCAGGGCTATGCTGACTGCGATGGTATTGGCTATAACGGTGAATGGTGATTTTAACGCTTCATTTCCAGCTACAATAATTAACATTGTACGGAAAATGTTTCTGGCTGTCTTTTTCACAGTTATTGACCAGCGCTTTGTAAGACAGAAGGCCTGGCACAAAATTCACCTTCTCTATTTCATACAGAATATTTGACAGTGTGAGGAACAATTACATCTCCTAATTCACCAGTGCGGCCATATCCCTAATCCCTAAATGTAATTGTTAAAGGAGGAAGGTGAGTTTGTATTCCTTTAAAACAGAAGAGGAAAGAAAATGACTTGTCGCACCTGACTGCTCCAGTAATACAAAATCCAATTGTGAGTGAGGGGAGATAAGAAGAGAGAAGTTGAAGGGCCATCACATCAGCAAACACTAAGTAATGAACAGGGCTGCCACTGTCTGCCATGATAAAACACTCCATTAGCTGCGCTGGTTTTAAATGAGTGATAATTGTGGCACCACAGCAGTGGAAGGTGATTGAATTTTTATCTCTAGTCTGGCGTCTTGACAAGCTGACCATGAGGCAAAGAAGTCTCCGGTGTACTGCATTATACACCGTGTGTGTCCTTTCCAATTGCCACTATGGGCAACACTTCTGCAAACAACGAATCAATTAACACATTAACAGCACAACCTAAATCAGCAAGTGCAGCAATATTTGACAGGAAAAATGGTATTGCCTTCTTGGTATTTTAGACATGGTGCTCCGTTCACTGGGATAAGCTGACTGTAAAATGTAATTATTACATAGAAATAACATGGCAATTCTAAAAGGTATTTTAAGGGAAAATGTTATCAAAAAATTAAAAAAAAAGTCCTTTGCCTGCTTGGTTGCTCCTTCTACATGATAACCATTTTACTCTGCTGCTACTTGGAAAGATTTGTTTCCATAAGATCAGTTTTGACAGCAACACTAGTTGTCACCCAAATTTCTTACAAGATGGAAAAAAAAATATATACAACCAGATAGAAGCTAGTTAGTGATAAGTGAGTATTAGTTTTTTATTTTTTGAAGGGGGCCTATATACCTAGCTACGTACTGAGGGGGGCCCTATAGACCTTTCTAGCTACTGAAAGTGCCTACGTATCTACCTATAGAGGGACTGTTTATACTGACTTGGGTGACCTATCGTTTACCTATTTACTGGGGGTGGGGTGGGGCCCTAAATACCTTCCTACTTTGGACTTGAGTTGGGCTATATACCTAGCTACTGAGGGGACCTATATACCTATCTACAAACTGAGGGGGCTTATATACATACCTATTTACCCAGTGAACCTATATATAGTACTTACCAACCTACAGCGGTGGCCGTAAATACCTATCGAGGGGACCTATACACCCAACTACCTAGCAAGAGGACCTATATACCTTTCTAGCTACTAGAAGTGCCTATATACCTACTTACTGTAGTTTTCCCACCTATAAAGAATGGAGAAGTCTGTAATTTTTATTGTAGGTACACTTCAACTGTGAGAGAAAGAATGTAAAAAAGTAATCCAGGTCAGAAATCTCCTGTAGTTCTTGACCAAGTCTGCACACACTGCAACAGGGATTTGGGCCCACTCCTCCATACAGATATTCTCCAGATATTTCAGGTTTCAGGGCTGTCACTGGGCTACATTGAGTTTCAGCTCAAAGAGTTTCCATCGGGTTCAGGTCTGGAGACTGGCTATGCTCAATTCTCTTACTTAGGGAAGGAGATTGTTGGCCAAAATCTCACAATACATGGCCCCATCCATCCTTTCCTCAATATGTTGCAGTTGTCCTATCCCCTTTGCAGAAAAGCACCCCCAAAGTATGATGTTTCCACTCCATGCTTTATGATTGGGATGATGTGATTGGGGTTGTATTCCTCCTCCTCCTTTCTCTAAACATGGCAGGTGGAGTTAATACCAAAAAGTTCTATTTTGGCCTCATCTGACTACATGACCTTTTCTCATGCCTATTCTGGATCATCCAGATGGTCATCGGCGAACTTTAAACATGCCTTGACATGTGCTAGTGTGCGCAGGGGTACCTTGCGTGCCCTGCAGGATTTTAATCCTGTGTTACCAGCTCTATTCAGGTTATTGACCAGGTCCTCCTGTGTAGTTCTGGGCTGATTCCTGACCTTTCTCAGAATCATCCTTACCCCAAATGTTGAGATCTTGCATGGAGCCCCAGACCAAGGAAGATTGACAGTCATCTTGTGTTTCTTCCATTTTCTAATAATTGTGCCACCAGTTGTTGCCTGTTCACCAAGCTGCTTGCCTATTGTCAAGTAGCCCATCCCGGCCTTGTGAAAGTCTACAATTTTGTCCCTGGTGTTCTTATACAGCATTTTGGTCTTGGCCATGGTGAAGAGATTGAAGTGGGATTGACTGTGTGTGTGGACAGGTGTCTTTTATACAGGTAACAAGTTCAAACAGGTGCAATTAATACATGAGTGCAGAGTAGGAGGGCTTCTTAAAGAAAAACTAACAAGTCTGTGAATTCCTGCTAATTGGTAGGTGATCAAATACTTATTTTTTGCAATAAAATGCAAATTAACTAAAATCATACACTGTGATTTTCTGGATTTTTTTTTCATAGATTATGTCTCTCATAGTTTAAGTGTACCTATAATATGAATTAAAGACCCCTCCATTCTTTGTAGGTGGGAAAACTTGCAAAATCACCAGTGTATCAAATACTTATTTTCCCCACTGTATATACCTACTGAGGGTAGCTATACCTACCTCCCCTAAAAGTGGGGACTATATACCTACCTTCATGGGGGCCCTATATACGTATCTAACTAGTGGGCCTATATACCTCCCTACCAACCCAGAGGACCTATATATCTAACTACCTACTGAGAGGACCTATATAGTTACCTGCCAACTGGGCGCTGGATAGCTTACCCAGGCTATATATGAGTGTCTACTGTTTGTGTTTTTTGCAGGTTTCCCTTCTGGACTAAGTCAGATTCATTGTACTATGTCGGACCAGTGTTGTATCTACTTCTTTAATAAGATGGTCAATGAGGTATGTTGTCTAGGTGTTTATTTAAATATAGTGATTTTTCTGTTGTGTTCTTACCATTTATTCCTATGCCAGTCATGTAGTTGTCTATCAAATGTGTGTAATACTGTCGCAGGCGGTTGTTGTTAGCCGGTTCTGTGTTTTGTCCCCCCAAATCTGACACTAACCCCGTCACTATTACCCCAGTACCCAACGAAGCATGTTTACTGGGAAGAGCTCGGTTACCGTCAGACGTGGACGCTCTAATCTGATGTTCTGCTTCCCGGGTTGGCTGCAGGTTGGAATTTTTAGAGCGGGAATGAACCGATATCCATGGACCTTTCCATTCTCACAGTATCAGCATGAGGCTTACAGTTTTCCCTCGTCTTAAATTTGTTTTATTTTTTAATCATTTATTTTTTCGAACAACTTTAATAAACATGATTAAAAAAACAAATGTGGAGGTCACCTCATTTTTCATAACCATCCAAGGTAAAATCAGCAGCATAATACTTTCAATATGGGAAGGTCCAAGGATATTGGGCCCTTACCATCCTAAAACTAATGGTTGGCAGCCCCCCCCGCAGCGGGCCATCACACTAGAGGGTCCACTTCTGATGGTAACCCGGCTCTTCTTAGTAACCCTGGTGCATTGGGTACTGTGGTAATAATAGTAGGGGGTTAATGTCAGCCCTGAGGTGCCAAAAACACTGTTGGATGAAACCAAGCCTCAGCGATAGTAACAGAGAGGCATCTGTCAAAATGTCCATTTCTAACACTGGAATGAAATGGCAGAAAAAAAACACAATCAGCAAAAACACTTTATTTAACCATCCCACATCACTATCCCTTGTTGACCATTTTATTTAAGAAATAGATCCAACGCTGGTTCAACGTAGTTCAACGGATCCAACATAGTTCAAAAGAGAACCACAAAAAACATGACAGTACTAAACTCCATTCCCTGCACCTTTGAATATGTGAAGTTGTGTTGCATTGACTGTGTGTGAGCGAGATGTGTGAGAAACAAATTAGGGTATGTCTACACGGCATGGTTTTACCGATGGATTTTGACATGGAACCATCAGTCCAACTCTAAAATCATCCCCATAGACCTCAATGCAAAATCTGAGTTGGAGTCTACACAGCTCAGATTTTCTGAGGTTTGAATTAAAAGCCAGTGCTTTTTAAAAAAACCTAGAACATGTTCAATAATCCGTCGTATTTCACTTGGAAAACAGTGAATTATAGTACTGTTCAATTCAATGGGATTGTTGTATCCGTAAACCGTTAAAAAAAATACACAAATCAAACCTACACAATCCAACCAATATTTGTGCTTTGCTGTGTGGATGCAGCCTTAAAGGAGTTGTCTCATTACAAGCTTTCAGCCTGTCAGTGAGCCTGGTAGTTGAATTGAGGGGCTTGCTTCTTGGTCTGTCTCTTCTGCTCCCTCTTCCCCCCTCCTCTCAGCACACAGGCAGCTCTGTAACTTCTATACAGCAAGGGGGAGGGGGTTTGCTGCCAGAGTTAACCCTGTGTGCGCCTGCCTAGGTCTGTTGCAGGAGAGGGCTGATCTATGAGTGTAGAGAGGTCTGTGAAGCATTGATTACTAATAGCAGAGCAGAGGGGATGCAAGTGTTCCTATATACCCTGCTTAGCTTACATATCTCCACATCTCCAGCAACAACAAATCCTGTCAGAACAGACACAGGGCAGCTGTGAAGTGTTACTATAATCATGATGTGTTACTAGTACACCAGAGCATGAAGTATTCACATGCCCCCTGATCTGTATAGTATTAGTATAGTGACAGTTCCACAGACACATCATGATTATAGTAACACACAGGGTCACTGCTGTCACATCTATCTGTGTAGAGAGCAGGAGGAAGCAGGCACACACAGTGTTAATCCAGGCAGCAAGGACACAGAAGCCAGAGTCCTCACTCCCCCTCCCTCCACTACAGAAGCATTCTGTGCTGGAGGGGCTCTCTGCTCTGACCTGTCTTCAAAGGTGATGAGTCATACAGACCTGACAGCCAGTAAGATAAGGATCAACAGGTCGGCTGCTATAGAAATTTGAGAAGCTGATGTAGTACTACTAACAGGGCTAACTCAAAATCAGTAGGACATTTGTAATGAACATATATTGCAAAGCTGCTTGTTTTTTAAAGATCTTTTAATTAAAACCCAATCATTGTAGCGAGACAACCCCTTTAAGGTAAATTCTAGATGTCTGTGACTACTTCGGGGGGCACCACACTAAATCTTTGCCCCAGGTAAAAGGAAGCCTAGCTACAGCTTTGCAGTGATGAGAAGAATGCATATTATTAAAAAGCAGGTATAATGTTTTTCATTTCCTTACGTTTGCATAGGTGAATAGGGCTGCAGTCTGCATCTAACTTTGTCTTCAATGCTGCATTGAACCTCATCACATATTCCATTAAAATCTACAATTGCCTGACCCCTTGCTGCGTGCTTAAGGATTTCAATATTTCTTGCTACTCAGATACTGCAACCTTTCCTTCCAACAAAGTAGTAAATAATTCTAGCTGAACATAGAGATAAGTAAAGTTTGTAAGGAGCACTATTTTGTCTGAAATTTCTCAGCAAATCATATTAGTTTACAGTTAATGTGACCACTGAAAACACATGGAAAACTGAAATTATACCCTGTTTAAAAAAAAAAGTGAAAACAAAGCAATGTACTAAAAATCCATAGTAAAAAAATGGTCATCCAACACCCCAGTAAAAAAATATTTAGCCTTAAAAAAAGTATTGTACAGGAAAATATGCTGTTGGTCTGTGAGGTATCAAGTTATCCAAGAACAATCCTGGATGGTGGAGAAAGCCCCAAGAAAAATGGTAATTGCAACTACAGCTTTTTATGTTTTAAATGGCTCAACTTTCTATTTATTTATTCCTGGTCAGTCTTGCATTTTTAACCTTGTGAAATTCCACATTAGAAGAATTAAGAAAAGAAGCCTAAAATTAAATTTTAAAACAAAATCTGTTGCTTTCAGCTGCCATGCGGAGATGATATGGGATACACAGCAGAGGGTACTACTGAATAGATTGAGGGGAGAGCAATTTATGGATTTAAAATCAACACGCTACCTTTACATTTCTGGATTACTAGATATTTTACTTAAAGGGGTTTTGTCAAGAAGTTATTTCCTTAGCTAACAGGCTGCCACTGTCCTCTTCAGTCTTGAAAAAAGGGGCGTTGTGTTCCTGTCTTTAAAAAAAGCAGGTGCCTCCTCTGTGATAATATCGCACCACCTCCCATGCATTCTTCCGAGGCTGATACTGATTATGCAGTTAGCCTCTGTAGTGTTAGGCCTCGTTCACACGGCTTATTTCTGGCACGGATTTCAGCCGTATTGCGTGCCATACTGCTCTCCAATACGGCTGAAATCCGTCCCTGTCATTACGGTAATCCACAGCTCTTATAGAGAACTATGGATTCCGTTTCCCCTCCCCTCTCGGCGAATACGCCGAGGGGGGAGAAATCGACATGCACATCATCCCGGCGGGGTACGCGCCGTGGATTATGGCTGTCTATGGGGCCGGCGAGCTGCCGCCCCCGCCCCGTACACATGCTGTAATTGCGGGGGCGAGATCCGTCTCGCAATTACAGCGTGTATAAGCCGTCTGAACATCGCCTTAGAAGCTCTGCGGTCTAGCTGCGCAAACATGGTGTTTGGCTAAATCACAGAGGAGAACTCTGTATTGTGCACAAGCTGTACATGTTTTGTTTTCTCTCTCATCTGCTCAGGAGAAAAGTTGATCCAAGCAAGCAGTCTTCACGGACTACTGCAGGGGGGAGGGAGGAGGGCAGAAGATGGATCAAGCATGGAGCTGACTGCATGTTTACTTATATAAATACATTACAGCATTTCTATGAAAGGCTGTGTAGGAACCTCAGGGAGCCATTGTAATGTGAGTAGTGGTGGGGGTGTGACTGAGAGAAGCAGAGCTAGTGCACATGCCCAGTAGCACTGCTCTGCTCTCACCCTCCTTTCAAAGCTTGTGCCCTGCCATCAGATAAGAAGTGCAAACAGCAGCCAGCCAGGAGCTGGTCAGAGATACTGTCAACAAGCAGTAAACACATGAAAATTAAGTAAAGCTGCAGCTATGACAGGCTATTTTTTTTAACCACATATATTTAGAAAAGTGATTAAATATTCATTTTGGAGGATCCCACGTCAACATTAGATCGTGGTAAAACCCCTTTAAGCAACTTTACTGTATAGGATTATCAAACTTTTCTGATATATTATTAAAGAGGAACCATTACTCAAATTCACAAGTGCTATTGACTACAGATTTGATGACTCATTTATTCATTCTACCATCTTCTCCACAACTTCTCACTGACCTTGGTGGAAATTACTGGACATGTCTTTTTTTCAAATGGTACTAACTATGCAACTATTTTCAGCTGCCCCAAAACTTCCTAACCTCACAGAATCACAACCCTTATCTGAACAGAACACTACATCTTTCTCCTCTCTCTTCCTGTAGAACACAGCCACCCTTTTACAGCACCATTTCCTCACCTTTCCACTGCAGCATGTCTGCCGCTTACAGTGCCATCTCTCTCCCCCCATCCGCCTGCAGCTCCCCTCCGTGGAGCACATCTTTCCTAACACTATCTTCTTTTTTCCCTTGCAGCATCTGAACAGTTCTATCTGAGCAGCTTACCAGCAGTAACATGAGAAGAAACAGTCTCCTCTCACATTATTATTATTATTATTTATTTTATAGCGCCATTGATTCCAGGGCGCTGTACATTCAGGGGGTTACATACATAACATAAGTCAAACATTTACAATAGTGACAATCTCTGACTAACAACAGGTACAGAGGGAGAGAGGGCCCTGCCCGCGAAGGCTTACAATCTACAAGGAAGGGGGAAAGAGACAGAAGGTGAGGGGCAGATATGTTTGTGGGGTGTAGTGACAGCGGGTTTATTCTAGGTCATAGGCAATCCTGAAGAGGTGGGTTTTCAGATTGCTTTTGAAGCTGGTGAAAGTTGGGGAGAGTCTCAGTTGTTGGGGCAGCGAGTTCCAGAGTATGGGGGAGGCACGAGAGAAATCTTGGAGACTTGTGTGAGGAGGTGACAAGAGGAGAGTGGAGAAGAAGATCCTGTGAGGAGTGGAGGTTGCGTGAGGGGGAGTATATGGAGATTAGAGCAGAGATGAATGGAGTAGAGAGGTTATGGAGAGCCTTGTAGGTCATGGTTAGTAACTTGAAATTAATGCGCTGGGCAATGGGTAGCCAGTGCAGGGATTGGCAGAGGCAGGGGAGTAGTGAGGAGAGAGGTGGATAAGACGGGCAAGAGTTTAGGATGGATTGGAGGGGAGCGAGAGTGCTGGATGGGAGGCCACAGAGAAGGATGTTGCAGTAGTCGAGGCGGGAGATGACAAGGGCGTGGACAAGCATTTTTGTAGTGACAGGGTTAAGGAATGAGCCGAAGCGAGAGATGTTTTTCAGGTGGAGCCGGCAGGTGGAGGTAAGAGTTTGGATTTGGGGTTTGAAGGATAAGGCAGAGTCGAGTGTTATCCCAAGGCAGCGGACTTGCGGCACCGATGAGAGTGTAGAGCCATTGACTATGATAGAGAGATCAGGTGGAGGGATGGAGTGGGACGGTGGAAAGATAATGAATTCAGCTTTCTCTACATTAAGGGAGAAGAAGAAGGAGGAGGATACGGATGATAGGCAGTCTGGATCCTGGACATTAGAGCGTTAATGTCTGGGCCGGAGATGTAGAGTTGGGTGTCATCAGCATATAGGTGGTACTGGAAGCCATGTGATGCTATGAGCTGACCCAGACCAAGAGTGTAGATAGAGAAGAGTAGTGGTCCCAGGACTGACCCCTGGGGGACACCAACAGAGAGAGGGCGAGGGGAGGAGGTGGTGCGAGAGTGAGAGACACTGAATGTCCGATCAGTGAGGTATGAGGAGATCCAAGAAAGGGCTGAGTCCGTGATGCTGAGGGAGAAGAGGATTTTTATGAGGAGTGAGTGGTCGACAGTGTCAAAGGCGGAGGACAGGTCTAAGAGGAGAAGCACAGAGTAGTGACGTGAGGCTTTTGCGGTTAATAGGTCGATGGTGACATTGGTTAGGGTGGTTTCTGTAGAGTGATGGGATCGGAAACCAGATTGCAGTGGGTCAAGAAGAGAGTTGGAGGACAGATGGGAGAACAGTTGAAGGTAGACATGTTGTTCGAGGAGTTTCGAAGCAAATGGAAGCAGTGAGATGGGGCGATAGTTGGACAGAGAGGAGGGGTCAAGAGAAGGTTTCTTCAGGATGGGTGTGATGGTGGCATGCTTAAATGGTGAAGGGACGATGCCAGAGGTTAGTGATAGGTTGAAGAGATGGGTGAGAGCTGGGAGTATAACAGGGCTGAGGTCTGGGATGAGGTGGGATGGGAGTGGATCAAGGTTACAGGTAGTGAGGTTGGATTTGGAGAGTAGAGAGGAGAGCATGTCATGAGTGACAGTAGAGAAGCAAGTTAGGGGGGAAGTGCAAGGTGGTGGCTGTGGGAACTGTGTGGGTAGAGGGGCTGGCGGTGGGGACTGTGCCGGCATGGGTGTGGGTGGTGGGGACAGTGGAGTGATGCTTTCTCTGATGAGGTTGGTCTTGTTTAGAAAGTGGGTGGCAAAGTCATCTGCTGAAAGGAGGGATGGGGGAGGAGGTGCCGGTGGACGGAGAAGCGAGTTGAAGGTTTTGAATAGTTGTCTGGGGTTGTGGGACAGGGAGGATATGACAGTGGTGAAGTAATCCTGTTTGGCTGAGGCGAGTGCAGACTTAAATGTGTGTAGTGATAGTTTGTATGAGGTGAAGTCGGTGGTGGAGCGGGTTTTCTTCCAATGGCGTTTGGCAATTCTGGAGGCTTGCTTCAGCTGTTTGGTGGAGTCTGTGTGCCAGGGTTGTCTGTTTGTTTTGCGGGTTCTGTTGTGTGTAGTAAAGTGCAGGAACCATCATAGATGCAGCATAACCGTGGGTCAAAGCTTCTGCAACACATACAGTATATCGCAAAAGTGACTGCACCCCTAACATTTTTGTAAATATTGTATTATATTTTTTCATGGGACAACACTGGAGATATGACACCATGATACAATGTAAAGTAGTCAGTGTACAGTTTGTATAACAGTGTAAATGTGGTGTGCCCTCAAGATAATTCAATATACAGGCATTAATGTCCAATCCGTTAGCAACAAAAGTGAGTACAGCCCTATTTGAAAATGGACAAATTGTGCCATTTTCCCTCCACGGTGTCATGTGACTTGTTAGAGTTACAAGGTCTCAGCTGTGAATAGAGAGCAAGTGTATTTAATTTGGTTTTATCGCTTTCACACTGTCTCATATTGGTCACTGTAAGTTCAACATGACACCTCATGGCAAAGAACTCTCTGAGGATCTGAAAAAAAGAATTGTTGCTCTACATAAAGATGGCCTAGACTATAAGAAGATTGCCAACACCCTGAAAATGAGCTGCAGCACGGTGGCCAAGACCATACAGCGATTTAGCAAGTCAGATTCCACTGAGAACAGGCCTCGACATTTGTCGACCAAAGAAGTTGAGTGCATATCCAGAGATTTTCTTTTTAACACAGACGTATGAGTGCTGCCAGCATTGCTGCAGAGTCTAAATGGGTGGGAGGAACAGCCTGTCAGTGCTTAGACCATACACTGCATTAAATTGTTCTGCATGGCTGTCATCCCAGAAGGAAGCCTTTTCTAAAGATGATGCACAAGAAAGCCCGCAAACAGTTTGATGAAGACAAGCAGACTAAGGACATGGAGTATTGGAACTGTTCTGTGGTCTGATGACACAAAAATAAACTAATTTGGTTTAGATGATGTCAAGCATGTGTGGGGGCAACCAGGTCAGGAATACAAATACAAGTTTGTCTTATCTACAGTCAAGCATGGTGGTGGACGTTTTATTGTTTGGAGCTTCATGAGTGCTGCCGGCTGTGGGGAGCTATGGTTCATTGAGGGAACCATGAATGCCAACATGTACTGTGAGATACTGAAGCAGTGCATGATCCCCTCGGCCACAGGTCAGTATTCCAACATGATAAGGACCCCAAACACACCTCCAATAAGACCACTACCTTATTAAAGAAAATAAGGGTAAAGCTGCTGGATTGGCCAAACAGGTCTCCAGACCCAAACCCTATTGAGCATCTGTGGGGCACCCTCAAACTGAAGGTGGAGATGCATAAGGACTCTACCATCCACCACACTTGTGATGTCATCATGGAGGAGTGGAAGAATATTCCAGTGGTTGCAACCTGTGATGCTCTAGTGAACTCCATGCCCAAGAGAGTTAAGGCTGTGCTGGCCACACAAAACATTGACACTTTGGGCCCAATTTGTCCATTTTTACTTAGGAGTGTACTCATTTTTGTTGCCAGCAATTTAGTCATTGATGGCTGTGTGTTGAGATATTTTGAGGGCACACCAAATTTACAATGTTATCCAAGCTATACACTGACTACTTTACATTGTTTCAAAGTGTCATATCTTCAGTTTTGTCCTATGAAAAGACATAATACAATATTTGAAAAAATGTGAGGGGTGTAATCACTTTTGTTAGATACTGTGCATGGAAGAAAGTAGAAGCTTTGTGTTGTTGGCAGAGGGAAGTGGACTGGAAACTACAAAGGCAAAGTAGTGTGGGTAGAGAACACCTCTTGCACTCAGAAGAGGAGATGGCAGGTCTAGCAGACGTGCCCAACATGTGGCATGGCTGCTATACGTAGGAAGAATATGCATATTTTTTTTTACCTAACAAGATATTATAGAGTTTCTTATATCCACTCATGGTTTTAAGGGAAAAAAGTTTGCTGAAAAGCTAGTGTCCAGTTAGGTTTTGAAAATTTTAAATGTGAGTTCGTTATGTGGAAAGACTTCATTAAAATCCAGATAGGCGATATATACAGGACCACCTTCAGCTAGCACTTTTGGGACACATTAAAATAAATCTTAACCTTCACTAAACTTGTCACTACTTCCTCCACAGACATGTCTGCCCCTCACCTCCTGTCTCTTCCCCCCTCCTTGTAGATTGTAAGCCCTCGCGGGTAGGGTCCTCTCTCCCTCTGTCGTGCCAATTGTCATTATCCCTTATCACTGTACTCGTTTGACTTATGTAATGTATGTAACCCCCTCGAATGTACAGCGCCCTGGAATCAATGGCGCTTTAAAATAAATAATAATAATAATAATAATAATAATCGATAAAAAAAGGTTTTATATGATCTCCCCTCAGAGAATCCATATGGTCTGGATTTAAGCAGTTGTTTTTTAAGTTGGTCATTTATCCTCCTTTTTAGAAGAGTATCCTTTATTTATTACTAATACAGATGTGAAGGTAACTGGTCTATAGTTATCAACTTCTTCTAACTAAAGGAAATGCCACTCCCAACCAAATTATGAATTTGACCACCACCTTTTGCAAGTAATGCACAACCGTAGCTAGTCAAATGATCAGTGAAAGCGTTATGACCATCAATATAGTTATTTTCAGCATTACTCATTTTTGTAATGGCAACATGACTAACTTCTTAAGCAACCCAACTAAAATATACAGAATGCTGCAAATGCAAAGATACTTATGAACACTGACTCAATGTTCACTTTTGTAGCGTGCTATTGTATTTTTTACGTCTGCTTTTGTGCTACATACATGGCAGCGCACAACTGTGCATTAACATAATGGTCTTTGGAACTGCTGATCAACTTTGCTTTTTTTTTTATTTTTTTTTTGCATGACTGTAAATTTTTGTTGGCACTACAAACTCTTGGGTGCATTGGTGACCATTTTGATTGCCACCTACAGCTCTGTAAAATACTTTTCAAAAGAGTTTTTTCATCTTCAAATTGTAAAAGTTTATTTTTCCAGAGAAAGACTTGACTGGCCTAACATTTCCCCAAAGTAGACATAGTAACACATGGTAATACAGTTCAAATCCATCAGGGCAGCTCTTACAGAGCTGATCTTTGTTCCGACTCCTAAAAGAAGCATCCCAGTTACTTTATTCAACTGTTAAATGAAACAACAGTAAAACATATTTGGGTTTGTTACCCATTCATAAGTTATACGTTGAAACAATGTTTTTTTTTTGTCAGAATCATGCTTCACTGATTTCATGGTTGGAAGGTTACACCCTTGGATTTCTGACAGGGACTTTGACTTTGTACCAGTGGTTAATGTGGTTTCGGATGTGAATGGGGCTAACCTGAGATTTGGCTAGAAACTGCAGATTCAGAGGCGACTTTGTGTAAAAAAATACAGATTTCTGTACTAACCATAAAATCCTTTTCTCGTCTGATTCATTGGGGGACATAGCACCTAGGGTATAGGCCATCGCCCTTAGCAGCTGGGAAAAAAAGGAAGCAACATATTGATTTCATTGGGAAAACATAACTTTTGGTATAGTCCCACTTGCCCTAGAAGGCTGAAACTATGCGGAAATCAAATATGTTGACTTTGCCTGGATGGACTATAACCCTCCTACTGACGGCATGCAACACAAAGGAAAAAATATGGCGCGATTCCAAGGTGAAAACCCAAAAATGAGAATTGTAAAAAGACTAAGATGAAAAGAGGGAGGGGGATCAGTGTCCTCCAATGAATCAGACGAGAAAAGGATTTCACTGTAAGTGCGAAAATCCAAATTTTTTGGTCAATATCATTGGGGTAAACAGCACCTTGGGATGTCCAGAAGCAACTCCATAGGGTGGGAAAAAAATAAAAATGAAAAAATTTACAGCAGTGAGAGTCAACACACTGCTACCTGAAGAAATACCTTACTGCCCAGGCTTGCATCAGCTGAGGACAAGGTATGGATTTGGTAGAACTTAGAAAAGTATGAACTTCAGCCCAGGTTACAGCTTTGCAGACCTGTGAAGCTGAAGCTTGATGCCGAACAGCCCAGGGGGCACTGACCGATCATAAGGAATGAGCCTTAACTCGAAATGGAAGAGGCTCACCCCTGGAATGGTAGGCTTCCGAAATTGCAGACCGGATCCAGCTGGAAATATTGACCTTAGAGGCCTCCAGACATTTACACAGACAAAAAGAATGACAAAAAGAAAATCAGAGCGCCTGAAAGATTCCGTGGCAGTGAGGTACATCCGGATGGCCCTGATAACATCCAAACAATGCAGTGACCACTCTCGAGGGTGAGAGGGGAAGGGGCAAAAAGAGAGCAGAGATATGTCCTCATTGAGGTGGAACAAGGAGTTTGCTTTAGAGAGAAATGAAGGCATGGAACGTAGGACAACCTTGACCTTATGAGGAACCAAAAAAGGGAACATGCAAGAAAGAACTGCCACTTTAGACACTCGATGGATGGATGTAACGGCTACAAGGAAGGCCACCATTAAAGAAAGTAAACCACGGGAACTTCCCAGAATGGTTCAAAAGGTGAAGACTGCATGGCATTCAAAACAAGATTTAAGTCCCATGGCTTGATCAGCTTACGAACAGGTGGGACGGATCAAGTGACCCCCTGCAAAAAGTTTTGACCAGAGGACGAGAGGCCAAAGTGCGCTGAAGTAGGACAGAGAGGGCAGAAACCTGCCCTCTCAAGAAGGAAAGACCGAGACCCTGTTCCAGGCCTGACTGAAGGAATGAGAGTGCCTTCAGATTAAAGGGGATTTGCCAAGACGCCAGTTACCTACCTCCTGTCAGCACGGGAGCAGGATATATACAAATCATGCTGAGTCATGAAGCTGCAGGGGAGAGAGGGAGGGGGTGAGTGAGGAGTGAGGAATCCAAGGGAGCGTCTCAAAACTTAAGTGAAATAATAAACAGTACAAGAGTGGATTCTCAATACAGCAAGACAGCCTCAGACTGCACTGTCTACCCGGTGCCTTAAAAGCTCATTCATTTTGCCTGTCATCAGATAAGAAGTGTTTCACGCAAGCGCGGCCTGTCAGCTCCTGAGTCGTGTCTAGGGAAAGCTTTGAGGTAACTAAGGGGGATTGAGCAATGCTGTAGCTCTCAGAGTTTTCACATTTTTCAATGACATATATTTAGAAAAGTGATTAAATACCCATTTTGGAGGTTCCCACATCAACATTACATGGTGGCAAAACCCCTTTAAAACAACCCAGGAGGAAAGGCCGAGGCCCTGTTCCAGACCTGACTAAAGAAATGAAAGTGCATTTGGAGTAAAACATCCTATGGGGTGAAAGCCCTGTGACTCGGACCAGGCAAAAAAAGCCTCAAAGTTATGATAATAAATATGTGCAGACTGAGGTTTGCGCCTCCGAATCATGGTATGGATGACTGAATCCGCGAGATTCTAGAATTACAGATTCAGGAGCCAAGCTGTCAAATACAGCTGAGGTAAAGTGGTGTGGAACATAGGTCCTTGGGAAAGGCGGTCTGAACCCAGAGGAAGAAGCCACAGGACGTCTGCCAACAGGCAATGATATCCGTGTACCAAGCCCTGCGGGGCCAATTTGGAGTACTGAGAATGGCTGGAACCCTCCTGCTCGAGGCGTTTGAGCACTTGAGGAAGCAGCAGCAGTGGGGAAGGGGTGGGGGAGGGGGGGGAAGTTAGACCAGAGCAAACTGACTCCAAAGAAAAACAGCATGACTATAGCGAAAGCCACAGGATCTCAGGATATGGATACATAATTGGGAACTGATGGTTGAGGTGGAATGCAAACAGATCGACATCTGGAATGCCTCACCTCCAGCAAAGAAGCTGAAATATCTCTGGCAGAAGAGACCACTCCCAGGGATTCACCGATGCTCGGCTGAGGCGAATGGCAATCCAGTTACCATCCCTGGAATGAAAATTTCTGACACGGTCGGAACCGAGAGTTCCTCCCTGACGATTTGTGGTATGTCAGACTGAATCCGAACAGGGTTACCCTGAAGAAGAGGGGACCAATGAGGGAGCGGCAGAAAAATTGACCCAAGTGCCAGAATATTGATATAGAGATGGGATTCCCTGGGGTACCACAGACCCCGCGTCGTCCAGGAGCCAACTTCAGCTCCCCACCCTGAGATGCTGGCATCTGTGGTGATGATTCACCACTGCGGATGAAGGATGGACTTCTCCTGAAGTAACGCAGGAGACACCAGCCACCAGCTGAGGTCAAGACGAACTTTCCTGGGAACAGAATCCATCTGAAGCGCATTAAGGTATCAAGGGTGATCCTGGTGCTGTCCAGATTGGTCCTTCACAACGGAGCCTTCACAAGAATGTAGTCTAGATAATGGATAATGACAATCCCCCTGAAGCGAAGGATCAGCATGGAAGGTTCTACAAATTTGGTGAAGACCTGTGGCTCTGAAGCGAGACCAAAAAGCAAAACCATGAACTGGAAATGCAGTGAACCCACCGTGAAATGAAGGAAATGCTGGTGGGACTGGGTATTAGGGACGTGCAGTGCCTTGTTCCAGTGCCGTAATTACAGACTGCAGAGATTACATGCGGAACCTGGGAAGCCACACGTAATGGTTGGGCTCATTGAGATCCAATACAGGTCTGACTGGGCCATCTTTCATGGGAACCATAAAAGGTTGGAATAAAAAACCCCGGAAGGGCTCGGACTCTGAGCAGAATACCTACACCCTGAAGGAAGGGCATTGATTGCCTGAAAAAAGGCTGTTGCCCGGACTGGACAGACGGTTAGTGAAGAAAGAAAAAAACAAGATAGGGAAATGGATACAAAGTGGATCTTGTATCTTGAAACTCCTGGAACTGGTGGAGGCAGCCCTTCACCCGAAAGGAACCTTTGGGTGGGGGAAAATCCTCAGGCCAAGGGAGTCTTGGCAGAAGGGCATTTGGATGCTTAAGAACGAAATTGCCAGGAAGATACTGGTTTGGCGGGTGGCTGCATGGACCCTGAGAAATGGGTGTCCTCTTTCTCCACAGGCCAATAAGAGAATTCCCGAAAAGACTGAAATTGAAAACGATTCTTATGCAACCGCTGCTGCGCAGGATGATTTTGAGGAAGGAGAGAGCTGCAACCATTTATAAAACCTCTAAAATTATTTCTTCCAGATGCTACCCAAAAAGTCTGCTACTGAAAAAGGGGAGAGCAGTAAGTGTCTTTTTAGAGGTGAATCAGCTGACCAAGACTTTAACCACAGAGAGCGCTGGACAACCATTGCATTAGCAGAAGCTTTAGCAATGGTAACATACATGAGCTGAAACGCGAGTTCCAATTGCTCTTCTGTAGAAGCACCAGATGATAGCCCCTGCAGCTGTTTGGCCCAGACCCCGCAGGCTTTACTGACCCAAGAGAAAGCAAAGGTCAGCTGCAGTGTTGCTCCAGAAGCTTCAAAAGCAGATGAACACAAATCTTCAATCCACTTACAACATAATTTCACAGTACCGCCGCATGCGAGAGGGGAAAGGTAGTTTTCCGCACTTAGCCACTAGTGACCACTTAGCCACTAATTCCTCGGGAAAACGAAAAAGGGTATTAAGCCATGTAGTAGGAAATAAACGCCTATCAGGATGCTTCCACTCACTGGAAAACAGTTCCTCAAAGACTAGGTGAGCCGGGAATGCCAAATGCTGCTGTCTGCTATGCTTTAAAGAGAACTCCTCCTGAGGAGAGACATCTTTATCCTTAATATGAATGGAGTGGAGCCTCTATATCCGCCACTGATCTGTCTGGAGAGAGATCAGGCGACAAAAAGGACGAAGGAACTCGTCCTCTTACGCAAACCATCCATGCGGGAGTGCAGGGCCAGGAGAGTTGCTTGGGGAGGTAGCAAGGAGATATGACAGAGGCTCTATGGCCAAGACCATAATCTGGGATAGCCTGGAAAGGGCACCCACCGCTAGTGAGAGGGACCAAGCCCATTCAGGGGCTACCAACTCCTGCAGGAGGGGTCGGGGCCCGTGGAGGTCGGCTGGGAAGCTACACAAAGGGCACAAAGAGAGCTAGGCTGACTGCACTTAAACTTCTTATGACAGCAGGCACAGGTAAAATAAGTCACTAGTGTTCTAGGAGTGGGCAGCTTTGGCGTATTGTCCTTGGAAAGTCACATGGCAAACAGGGGCCGCAGAGCAGGGGATAAATGGCCCAGACAGCCAGCTTACCACACCAAAAGTGCTGTATCCTCCAAAGAGAGCTAGGAGATGCCCTGGAGAAACACCAGTAGTGAAATGAAGGCAAAATGGTGTCCAAACTTCGCCCCAGAAATAGTCCGGGCTACTGAAGGCTTTTTCCACATCCTGGGATGGGGTAGGAGCTAGGTGGAAGGTCCAGGGGGCGGTACAGGTCGAGGAAAGGTTGCAGTTTAGTTGCGGTCTAGGCCCTGAAGAAGCTGGGAACTACTAAATTTTAAACGCGGCTGTGGCATGTGCACGGCCCCGGAGAGGAGTGACGGGCTGCCAGAGGGCTGCGAATGGTATCGAAACGTACCTGCAGGCCTTGGGGGTGGGAAGGGAGACTCTCCAGAGGAAAAACGCACCAAAAACGGTGCTAATTGAGGAAAGTGTGGTACCGAGGTAGTGGACCGTCAGAGGGGTCACAGAGGAACAAAAATGCTGGTGGAATATGGAAAAGTGCAGCACCGCGGTACCGCAGCAGGCCGCCACTGTTGAGCTGCAAGGAAAAAAGAATTCCTGCAGCTCCTTGGGGAAAAAAAGGGAAAAAACCCTAAAGCACTGCGCCATAATAAAATAAAGTCCCAAACAACCTCCAAACAGAGGAGGATGGGGAATTTACCTATCCGATGTCTTCAGACATATGCAGAATTACTCTTACTTCTTTGGAACCCAAAAACAAACCGCGGAGGCGGTAAATGGGGACAGGTGACCAGCGCATAAAGAGAAACAGGTAGTGACTGCTTAGTTTCCTGATGCCCTCAGGGGGGATCACTGTCACAATGGTGACCATGTTGACAACCCCCAACAGGTGAGGAAAAACTCCATCACTTCCTGAAAGGGAAAAGAAATAAAACTAAAATAAAAAATACAGCAGATCTGCAGTACAGTGAACACTAGGCTAAAGCTGAGTAGCCTGGCATCAGTAGGAGAGGAATAGTCCATCCAGGTGGAGACAACACATTTGATTTCTGCCTAGTGTCAGCCTTCTAGGGCAAGAAGGCCTATACCAAAGGTGCTGTTTCCCCCAATGATATTGACAAGAAAGCATTATGTTTCTTAAATTTTTCCCCACATTGTGGATTTCACATCTGTAGCAGAAAAAAGAAATCCACAGCCCAGTTCACAGTGTGAACTTTGGCACAGATTTCCACTAAAATCAATGTGGTGGGACCCTACCCACATATTAATAGACAGATTTACATAAAGATTTTACCACTCACAATAGTCAGTGATATCCATTGAAAGTAAGTTGTAAAATGTGCAAATCAATTACAAATCAAGACTTTATTGCCGCAACAACACTCACCCAATTTAATAAAACACAATATACACAAACATAAATTAAGGTGGAGATAAACTTGAGCGTTGGTCTGACCTTTAATATGGATAAAATGATGTAGAGGTGCCTTCATTCTTTCGACTGTTAGAAGGGGTGTTCCAAAAAGTAGAAAAGAAAATGACCTTGTAAACCTGCTTGTTGCCACAGCTGGTCCAGGTGACCCCAACCAATGATCTTACCCTGCAGTCAATTACAGGCCTCAGCAGTCTCAAGTGGTATATCCTGCAATAGACCACTGCGGTCTGTGAATGGCTAAAGGGTGACGTGAAGACTAAACAGCGCCGCTGGAACGAGCAGGTTTACAGGATAAGTTTTCTTTTTTCTTTATTTTTAGTCATCCCCAATGCACTGACGAGCTGTTAGTAGTTTTAGAACACTTCTTATCGTCTTCCTATCTAGTGCCTGTGGATAGTGTTTCATTTTGCAAGGCAAAAATATTTTCATTCCCTTCTCCTTCTAAACACTAAAACAGCCTGATACCACATTCTGGCACCTTGAATGTCTGTTGAACAACGCTGTCTGAGAATCAAGGAAAAAGATTATTCAAGGAATGTTTTGATCTTCCAAGTTCCTTCAGAAACTACTCATTTTTAGACCTCCAAAGTAGCAAAATTCCTGTCTAACATAATTTGTGTAAAACTAGGCTTACAGTGGCACAAAGCTAGGTGTCCTTCAGTTAATGATCATCCCAACCTCTATTTTATACTTGATACCTTATAACGTTCATGCCAACATAAAAGTAATTTACAGTATCCTATAGCTAATAGGATTTTCTTTATAAATGTTACATTTTATTTAATTATAATATATGAACAGTATTGTAAAGTATTGTAAAAAAAGTATTGTGATTTCCTGTCAAGAACTGAACAATATAGTTTTTACAGTGCCACAGTAATGAGACAGTGGTTCTTTGAGTACTGTCAGCTTCAAAGGCAATGTCAACATCAGCCAGGGCGACCTTGTCAGTCAATGGCTCCACGCTAATGCTGCTGAGCAAAGCACATGGACTTCTGGAGCAGACATTAAGTGGTGTAAGTTAAAAAAGGTAGCTAAATGCTTAGTGAACTGCACCAAACTTATAATGCCACAAACTCATTTTGATGCAATTCAAGTATAAAGTACAGTTTAAAGAGAAGGGAACAAAAACAGATAGTTGCAATGAATAGATCACGGTTTGTTTTACCATCTATACCAAGAGGTGATAAAACAATATTCTAGAAATGGGCTTTGAATTAATACTACTTACTCTGCGCACTCGGTAGATTTGAAATTGCAAATTTCAGTCTTCCGGCAAGCCACTCCAGACTCTCATGTAGATTGGCAAGTGCTTTCAAGTCACTGACATCAGTCATGATCTCATTCTGTGGAATAAGTTTATCTCCAAGGTTTCCAATGAGGACTTCTGATTCTTTAGCAAATGCAGCCCTAAAATTGGGAAAGAATGGCACCAGATTTTTAAAACAACACAATCAGCAAATCTGCTGTAGGTACAAATCAGGAAAATTTCATACATGAGTTTGTGAGACTGCTGACAGCATGTAAATTGAAGATCATTATAAAAAGCATCACCTGAGTTTGCTTGTTCACACAGAATACTTCTGAATTACATTGGATTACATTTTGGATATCAATTTCAACAATGAATAAATACAAATCCTATTTGTTCATTTCTTTATAGGTAAAATGAATGAATAAATAAATTAAACAGCTTTATGTTTAAAGTCGTTGTCCACTTCATAAAAAAAAAAAAAAAAACTATACTCACCTTCCACTGGTTCTCTTCAGTCTTCTATTTACAATTTCCTACTTCTGAATGGGGATGTTACTGCAGCTGCTAGATGACTGCAGCTGTAACACAGTTACATAGTTTGAAGGCTGAAAAAATACAGATGTCCATCCAGGTCAGCCTATTGTGCTAAAGCGTTGATCCAGAAGAAGACAAAAGACCCCATGAGGCAGAAGTCAATTGTACTTATTTTAGGGGAAAAAAATCCATACTGACTCCACTCTGCAATCAGAAAAAATGACAATTTCCTCTGGCAGAGAGTTTCACAGTCTAACTGCTCTTACAGTAAAAAAAATCCTTTTCTATGTTTATGTACAAACTTTCTTTCCTCAAGACGTAGAGGCTGCCCCCTTGTTCTAGATACAGTCTTGGGTATAAATAGGTTATGGGAGATCTTTAGATTTATACATATTTATTTGATCATCCCAAAGCCGTCTTTTCTCTAAACTAAATAACCCTAATCTTGCTAATCTTTCTGGGTATTGAAGTCCATAGAGTCATTATTTTCGTTGCTCACCTTTGAACCTGTAAAAGCTCTATGTTTTTCTTGTGCAGTGTTGCCTCAAACTCTTCACAATATTCCACATGCTTTCTGACCAGCGACTTGTACAGTGGGAGAATGATGTTCCCATTGTGTGCATCTATGCCCCTTTTAATACACCCCATGATCTTATTTGCCTTGATAGCAGCTGCTTTCTGACACTGGCTGCTACTATTAGGTTTACTGTCGACTAATATTCCCAAGTCCTTCATCATGTCAGTTTTACCAAGTGTTTTTCCGTTTAACAGGTAATCCTGGAATGGATTTTTCCTTCCCATGTGCAGAACCTTGCACTTATCTCTGTGCTGAATATCATCTGCCATTTCTCTGCCCAGGCTGTCAACCTATCCAGTTAACTTTGTAATAGTACATCTTTCTCTACTGTGTTTATTATTTTAAAGAGCTTAGTCTCATCTGCAAAGATAGATATTCAATTGTGCAATCTTTCAGCAAGATCATTAATGAATATATTAAAGAGAATAGTGCCCAATACTGACCTTTTTGTACCTCACTAGTAACAGAGATCCAGTCCGAGTATGTAGCATTAATCACCACCCTTTGTTTTCCATCAGTGAGCCAGTTACTTACCCAATTGCAAACATTTTCTGCCAAACCAAGCAATCTCATTTTACTTACCAACCCTCTATGTGGCACAGCATCAAAAAATGCTTTAGAAAAATCTAGATAAATGACATCCAATGCCTCATCCCGATCCAGTCTAGAACTAACCTCCTTATAGAAGCCGATGAGATTAGTCTGACATGCCATTCTTTTATATCACCGTTTGGAAATAAACAGCCGCTTGTGTGGCACGTGACTGCCATGGCCAATCAGCCCCATTCAGAAGTATGAGATTGTAAAAAGAAGATTGGAGAGGACCAGAGAAAGGTGAATATAGATTTTTTTTTCTTTTACAGGACTCTTGGAGAATTTTTTTTTTAACTAAGTGCACAATCCTTTAACCCCTTACTGACAATGGATGTATGAGTATATCCTAATGCCGGTAAGGTCCTGTATAGCCATTGGGTGTTAACGGCTAATTGCAACTAACACTCGGTTACAGCGTGAGAGGGCCCCGGGACCATCTCGCGGTGTTTAACTCCTTAGACACCACGACAAATATGGCCGCGGCATCTAAATCAATGAGAAACAATACCACGCACCGCTCCTCACTTCAAGCTAGGCATCCGCTGCAAAATCGCAGGGTCACAATCACTGAACATGGCAGCTGGAAATCTTGTGAAGGCTTCCATTGCCACCATGTTTTTGATTTTGCTACTTCCACCCCCAAGCAGAAAGTAGTAAAACTGCAATCTTTGTACACCCTAATGCATTGTATTACAGTGCACTAGAATGTAAAAATGATCGTGCCTCCTTGTAGTGTAGCTTTTGCCACTTTACAAATAAAAAAAATAAAATAATAAAAAAGTTACACATATTTGGTATCGCTGCGTCCAAAAGTCTCATCTATTATAATATAACATAATTTCTCCAATGTGCTGAGCCTCGTAGAAGAAAAAAAAAATACCAAATGCCAAAATTGATTTTTTTTGGGTCATTTCACGCCCCTAAAAATTGGAAGAAATTTAATAAAAAAGTCGCATGTATTCAAAACTGGTAACAATAAAAAGTACACTTCAGCCTGCAAAAAATGCCCCCTCACTCAAATCTGTGGATGTTAGTACAAAAAAGTTATTGGTCGCAGAAAATAGCACCGCAAATTTCAAAAATAGAAAATGTTTGGAATTTTTTTAACGATAACCGTACATGTTTGGTATGGCCAGATGCGTATCAACCTGTAGAATACAGATAACACATATTTTTACCAAAGACTGAACGCCGTAAAAGCAAAACTCCCACAAACATGGCGCAAGTGAGTTTTTTTTTCACATTTTGCCCCAGTTAGAACTTTTTTGCCGTTTTCCAGTGTATTCTATGTTAATATGAATAACATCATTACAAAGTACAACTTGCCCTGCAAAATAAAAGCCCTCATATGTTTATGTAGATGAAAAAATTATGGCTCTGGGAATGCGGGGAGGGAAAAACGAATGTGAAAAAAAAATAGGCCTCAGCATTAAGGGGTTGAGACCAGGGCCGGGACGACGGGTAGGCAGAGGTAGGCAATCGCCTAGGGTGCCTACCTCTGCCTGTCCCTAAGGGGCGCAGGCAGGGGCCCCGACCCTTGCCGGCGCTCCAGGCCGCTGCCATGGACCTGGAGCATCGACGGTCTCTTCAGCTGTATGTGCATCTGCTAGACGCACATGCAGCTAAAGGCTTCCGTGGAGCAGAGAGCGAGCGCTCCCTGCTCCACAGACAGTGTCGGACCGGCTCTGGGTCCGACACAGCGGGGCCGCCGGGTCCTCATAGCGCTGAGGACCCGCCGCGGCCCCTTGCGCCTCAGCTGGGCAGCGTCGCGATGAAGTGATGTCATCGCGACGCTGCCTCTCCTCGGGCGCACAGCCCATCATAGGCTGTGCGCCACGAGGAGCTGCCAGAGGAGCGTCCCGGCGCTGGAGGCGGGGCCTGAAGTGGAGCACGCGGCCGGGAAGCAGGTAAGGTCAGTATAAATGTTGTTATTTTTACCTGCCTCAGTGCCCCCTATATGCCTGATTGTGTGCCCCCTATATGCCTGCAGTGCCCCCTATATGCCTGCCAGTGTGCCCCTATATGCCTGCCACTGTGCCCCCTATATGCCTGCCAGTGTCCCCCTATATGCCTGCCAGTGTGCCCTCTATATGCCTGCCAGTGTGCTCCCTATATGCCTGCCTGTGTGCCCCTATATGCCTGCCAGTGTGCCCCCTATATGCCTGCCAGTGTGCCCCCTATATGCCTGCCAGTGTGCCCCCTATATGCCTTGGGTCTTGGTTTTTTAGTAACAATCATTTGTCTGGTAGATTTGCTCCATGTATAGGTGGATTATTTAGTGACTTATTTAGGGGTATTACACTGTCATACGGAGGTGAACAATTTTGAAAAAGCAGATTTGTCAAGGCTGATATTCATTGTGCAGCAACTGCTGAGGAGATGGACGGGATCAATGTGGAATATGCAGAAAATTAGTGACAGGAACAGAAGTTTTTTTCTATGTAACAATACACGCTGCTGTTCACAATGGGGCGTGAAAAATTCTGTGTGAACCCAGCCCTACTGAGCACAAAGTAACACAGAGGGCCCGGGCCCCGGATGTTTTAGGACCCTAGCAACGCCCCTGGGCGCAGGTATGACTGGTAAGAAGTTACTAAGTGGGAGAGAGTAACTGGTGCAGGGGGAGAGAGTAACTGGTGCAGGGGACAGAGTAACTGGTGCAGGGGACAGAGTAACTGGTGCAGGGGGGAGAGTGATGCAGGGGACAGAGTAACTGGTGCAGGGGCGAAAGGGCCTTGCGCAGGGGCGAGAGGAATTAGGGGGGGGGGAGCAAATTTTTTGGGGAGCAATGGGGGGCGCCATTGGCTGTACTTGCCTAGGGCACCAAAATGCCTTGTCCCGGCCCTGGTTGAGACAAAAAGAATGATTTGTGTTTTGCCTACTTCAGGGCCCAAGTGGGTAAATCTTTTACATTATTTCCTTATAGCTTTGCCATCCACTAACACTCCAGGTCCTGAACAGTGGGCCACATTTGCCAAGATAAGAAGACGTTCAAGTGATTTGCTTTGAATTTAATAAAAGGTGCACACCTCTAATTCAATTTGCTGTGGTGTTGATTATGAGCTGGGGTAGATTTGTTCTAAAATGCGTTCCATTATCACTCATTCTGCTCAGTAAATTTGCCTTAAACTTGTAGATTGCCAATTTGTGCAGATCATGTCCTGTTTGTGTTACAATTCACAACTGGCAAATGAAAGTCACAATTTTATTTGCACATTTGGCACATCTTAATAATTTGCTAATTTTTTCACACAGTCTATGAGTAAATGTGGTGTAACATAGTAGATAAGGTTGGAAAAGGACAAAGTTCTATCGACAACTACACAGGTCCAGGCTATAAGGCTACAGTGTTGATCCAGAGGAAGGCAAACACCCCTGGGAGGCGGATGCCAATTGTCCCAGACAAGAGAAGAAATTCCTTCCTGACTACTTGGTAAATTTTAAAGGTGCTGGCTAGCCTAGTACTTTATAAGAAGGCAACTAGAATACTAAGCACCCAACCATACCCCCTCATAAGTAGTAAGTAAATAAATGGATATCTTTTAGTATTTTGAGCCCTCCCTCATATAAAATTGTAGCTTACTGCATCCTGCTGGAACCTGGTACTTAAACCTTGGGGTGGTACTTTTCAGTAATATAATGTAGTTGTGATCCAATTTCTTAATTTAAAGATATTTTACAAAATTACTTAACCCTTTAAAGTCCTATGACATAAATGTGCGTTATATATTGCCTTACACTGAGGCTTCTGTGTCCGCATTACCAACAGCAGGAGGTCAGCAGCGAAGCTAAGGCTCCTAATGAAACGGATGATCTTGGCTGTTTAACGCCAGAGATACTGTGGTCAATAGAAACTGAATCATGTAAACTGAAGCATGTAATTTTTGAAAAAAGATGATCCATCCTCATCTATCCATTAAATCTCTTCCATGCAATTGTGTGGTGTCGATAGACTACCATGGCTGCCTGGCATCAGAATCAGAGGCATGACCTAAGAGTTTGCTTGTCATTTTAAGGGTGGTTTCACACATGGCATTTCTAAGGAAAACTTCCATTGGAGTTTTTGAGGCAAAACCAGAAATGGATCCTGCAGGAAGGAAAAGTATAGGACCTTCCTTTATGCACTGCTCAAAAAAAATAAAGGGCACACTTACAACACAATGTAACTCAAACACTTCTGTGGAATCAACCTGTCCATTTATGAATCAACATTGATTGTCAATCAATTTCTCCTACTGTTGTACACATAGAACAGACAACATCTAGAAATAATAGGCAATTAGCAAGACAACCCCTATAAAGGAGTGGTTCTGCAAGTGGTGACCACGGACCATTTCTCTGTTCTCATCCTTTTTGACAGTTGTTTTGGTCACTTTTGCATTTGTCATTGCTCTCACCCCTGAAGGTAGCATGAGATGGTGTCTACAACCCACAGAAGTTGCTTAGGTAGTGCAGCTCATACAGGATGGCAGATCAATGCGAGCTGTGGCAAGAAGGTTTGCTGTGTTTGTCAGCATGGTGTCCAAAGCATGAAGCAGATACCAGGAAACGTGGAGGGGACCATAGGAAGGCAACAACCCAGCAGTAGGACTTCTATCTCCTCCTTTGTGCAAAGAGGAACAAGAAAAGCAGTGCCAGAGCCCTGCAAAATGACCGCCAGAAGGCCACTAATATCCATGTCTACTCAAACTGTCAGAAACAGACTCCATTAGGGTAGAATGATGGCCTGATGTCCACAAATCGATGTAGTGCTTACAGCATTTGCCAGAAAACACCAAGATTGCCAGATTCAACATTGGCACCCTGTGCTCTTCACGGATGAGAGCAGGTTCACACTGACAACATGTGAGAAACATGACAGAGTCTGGAGACGCTGTGGAGAACGTTCTGCTGCCTGCAACATCCTCCAGCATGAACAGTTTGGCAGTGGGTCAGTAATGGTGTAGGGAGGCATTTTTTTGGAGGGCCGCACAGCCCTCCATGTGCTACTCAGAGGTATCCTGACTGCCATTAGGTACCGGGATAAGATCCCCAGAACCACTGTGAGACCATATGCAGGTGCATTGGGCCCTGGGTTCCTTCTGATGCATGACAATGCTAGTCCTCATGTGGCTGAAGTGTGTCAGCAGTTCCTGCATGATGAAGGCATTGATGCTATGGACTGGCCTGCCCATTCCCCCGACCTGAATCCAGTTGGGCACATATGGGACATCATGTCTCGTTTCGTCCACCAACGCCACGTTGCACCACAGACTGTTCAGGAGATGACTGATGCTTTAATCCAGATCTGGCAGGAGATCCCTCAGGAGAACATCCGCCCTCATCAGGAGCATGCCCATGCGTTATAGGGAGGTCATACAGGCACGTGGAGACCACACACACTACTGAGCTTCATATCATTGTTTTGAGGCATTTCAACTGATGTTGGGTCAGCCTGAAATTTGATTTTCCTCTTTTATCACTCCAAATCCAGACCTTCATGGGATATTCATTTTGATTTTCATTAATCATTTTTTTTTATGTTTTATTATTCTCAACTCATTCCACTATGTAATAAAGAACTGCAACTGGAAAATTTCATTCATTGAGATCTAGGATGTGGTATTTTAGTGTTCCCTTTATTTTTTTGAGCAGTGTACTTCCTGTTCCCTACTCCTGGCTTTGGTTTAAAGACAACTGCAATGGCACTTTTTCAACAAAAGCCATATGTGAAAGTAGTAAAACAAACCTTACAGTGACAGTCAATATTTTTTGGAATCCTATGAAATAAATAAATGAGTAAATAAATCACAAAATAATTTTATTTCTTCAAAATAGTGTGCTATGAAAAGGCAAACATATTAGGTACTGCCACAACTGTAATAACCCACAGAATTAATTTAACTTGTTATTTTACAAAACAAATTGCAAACAAATCCTGGAATTGCTGTATTTTGTACTGCTCCAATAAATAAAAGCTAATTAATACACTCTTTGTTCCTCTTAAAGGAGCTGTTGCAAAAATTCAATTCCTCATGCAAAAATCCCGGGAATGGGCCATCAACGGCATCTGCTCAGAGTAGAGAGCCATTCCTTTCTATGGGACTTCTGAGTACAGGGGAGCGCTGTGTTTAGCTATACTTCTAAGGGTATGTTCACATGGTTTAATTACGGCGAGTGTTCAGGAGTCGCCCTGATCGGCGCATACTCCCACGACGGTGGGGGAGGGGGGGGGGGCGTTCCGCCTGCCCCCTAGACATGCATTACTCGTGGCGCGTAAGTGCCGCGAATAAGTGACATGTCACTTATCTCCCCGCGTGTACAATACGATCATTTTCTACGAGGGGGGGAGAGGAGGCGTAATCCATAGTTCTCTATGAGAACTGTGGATTACTGTAATTATGGGCCGCATTTCGCTCGCATTAGAGCGCAGTACGCCGCGAAATGCTCCCCAAAATAAGCCACGTGACCATACCCTCACTCCCAAAGAAAAGAATTAAGAGTTGCGCGCAAGCAGCTCTCCATTCCAACAGGTCCTAAATAGGGCAGTCCTTAAGCGGTTGATGCATAATTTAAGCTTACTATAAAAAGCGCTTTCAGTTTGCAATGGACCAAATAGGAGGATCACTTAATAACAAGAGATAAACCAAATGACAATCCATTTGGACTGTCTTGATTCTATTAAACTACACATTTGATTTCTATGGGCCAGGTTTAATAGCTACAAATGAAATGACAGAAGAAAGAAATCGGTTTCCTCGCACTCAGCCAACATGCATCAGCAGGCTGCTGAAGATCACTTCTGTAAAGCAGTAATGAAAAAGGTGGTACTCCTAAAGAAAATATGAAAATGTCTGCATTTGAACGCAAATTAAGTTTACTGGTTGGCATGCAGCATAATAATACCACCTGCTAACTCACAGTAGGGTGCATACACCACCAGAGGAAAAAAACAAGCTAATACAACAAAGTGCTTAGACAAAAACATACTGCGTAAGCCTAGAACACCTGAGAGATACTGAGCACATCTGCATTCATTGATCCAGCTGGAGAAACTAACATGTACTGAAAATAACAGATGCATCTGTGTCTGTGCCATCAATATAAAATTATTGCTCTCTTGTCTTTCCAACATCAAACAATTACTATGGTACAAAAGGCTTTAAAAATGTTTTAGACAAGGAAAAGAGCTTGCAAATAAACTGTGGCATCTTACTTACAGTCCTTATGACGTGCAAAAGATTGTATTTCATACCAAAAGCTCATATTCATTACATCATGTCACACCAAGCTTGGTTGGCTATATGAAGATTTCACAGGAACACCACAGAGGTTAAAGGGGTTGTATCATTACCTTAAATGGTCTTCAGAATAAGGGGACAGTGAAAACAAGCAACTTTGCAATTGATGTCAATTGCAAAGCTGTCTTGTTTTCTCAGGATCCCTGATCTTCGTTTTCTGTAAACACTGTTCCCCAGTGCCTGTTGGATTCCACTTCCTTTTATTTAATTGGCTCTACTAATTTACATTCTGTCTGGCCCCCAGTCGTATTCACGGGAGCGTGCATTTCTGCTTCTCTCACTCAGATTAAGGGGCCGGCAATATTTCACTCAGCCAGCAGCTTCTGAGTAACACTGCAGCTGCTTCTACAATCAGAAAACAGCAGAATTGTGCCTCGGTGCTTTAATGCTGCTGTGTGTAAACATAGAATGGAGACAGATCTGTGCTGCTCTGGATGAGTTCATAAAATACTGGATTCAACTGTAACAAACCTCCAGCTGTGAGAGGAGAAGAGATCAGTGCTCTGAGTTCATAGAAGACTGTCTAGACTGAATGCAGGGCTTTGGTATGTAAACAAACAGCTCTTACAAAACAAGACTGCATAGGGAGAGGAACGACATGGTGACATGTGGAATCAGAGAGGGGGGGCAGAGAGCAGGGATGGGCTATCCCCTCCCACTGATCTCAAACAAACACACTGACTCGGGAGCGAGCACGAATAGTGAAGGGGGGGGATGATGTCACAGGGCTGTGGAGTCGGCAAGCCGAAGTCCTGACTCCGACTCCTCAATTTCCCAAACCTCCGACTCCGACTCCTGACTCCCTCATACATGGTGCATGTTTAAGTAATAACTTTACTGTAGTAAAATGGTAACATCCGGCTGTTTATCACCTTATGATACAATAATCAAGCGATTTAGGTAGAACAGACACTGACAAGCTAAAGGGTAACAATGTTTTGATCTTTTGAACACTTGTGGGTAGAGTTGAAGAAAAAGCTGTATTTGTATCCAAGTCCAGTCTGCACCAACACTGGGAACGTGTAGAAGAGACCTGGGATCAGATTTTAGTCAACATATGCTTTAATCTGATTCAGAGCCTAGAAGCATTCAGGCAGTGCTGAAAGCCAAAGGTGGATTTCCCAAATACTAACAAAATAATAAAAATTAACACTTTGATTTTTAGGAGCAAAACTATAACTAAGCAGATGCTAAATACTTGCAAGTCAAATTTTTGTATAAGATAGGTAAGAGGACCGTATATAAAATTACAGTAGCCTCATGTACAAAGCTGTAGTGGATGGAGAGAGATGGAGCCTGAAAGTCACAAGTTCAAAACATTGTTACCATTTTGCTTGTCAGTGTAAAATATATTTATTGGATATGACTTTAGGACACAAAAAAATTGTAAATATGCAAAACACTGCAGGAACATTTGTGAAGTCTCTGAATTTGTTCTGAGAAATAGTATTGCCTCCATCAGATCCTGCATACATGACCTCACATCTGATCTCATTATTTCCAGGATAGAGAACGGCCTTTCTACACTAACTTGGGTTGGGGGCAAAACGATAACCACAGGGGCAACATCTCTAACAATGTCGGGGTATAAAGGAATTGCCTCAGCCACAGTCACTTTTTATGAATGGTTAAACTCTTCTACTTCTTTGAAAACAGGTGAAAAATGTTGCTGAAATCTGTTTGCCCTGGGAGCAGAATCTTTTCCCCTGGGGCAGCGCTTTGCCTGCTCCATGTCATCAAGTACACTCCTCATGTGATAAGGCTGAAGATATGGGAGCAGCAGCACTGTCCGGACCCAATTCCTCTTGCTCTTTGCACTGCATCGAACTAACTGGACCAACTTATTATATATTTTGGGAGTCGGAGTCGGTCCATTTTATGACGACTCCGACTCCTGCAAAATAGCCACCGACTCCACAGCCCTGTGATGTCATCCCCCTTCAGTTAAGAAAAACCCAGCTGGGAGGGGAAGAAACGCCCCTGGATTCGAGGAACTGAGAAAATGAAGCTACAAGAAAACAGCCGAACTGATGAAGCTATACATCCCCTTTAAAGTGAATTGCCATATCCAGTGTTTTTTGCCTGGGACTTCACATATGGAAGCAGGTAGGCATAGGGGTCGTATGTGGAACAAAAAAGTACTGCAATGTCATTGTTAATATGATAAAGAAGATGGTGTGGATCAACTAGATGCTTTCTTCTGCCCAACAATAACGGAAAGTCCTGCAACCCCTCTGCAAAAATCAAAATTCAAGTCAATATGTTGTACGTGTTTCAGAATTATGGAAAATGAGTCCATCATACTTTTCAAGACCAGATATACATAAGTTTTGAGGTTATGTAATTTGCTTCTATCAGTAGAAACATACATATTTTGGAATTGGTTTCCTCAAAGGGGATCTCCCATCTTGTATTATCCTTTCTAAGGCCACTTTGTAGCTCAGTAGGAGCTGGCCTCTGAGATAGGAAAGATGGCAGTTCTCAGAGATTATTTGGAAATTTATATGGGAGTTGCAAATACAGCTAAGTGAGTGTGCTTGGCAATATTCAGAACACCCTTAGAAATGAATGTGGTGAGCTGATTATGAGGTTGACTCATAACACGCTACAAGCTGGCCTCGAAGAGGTTTTTACGAGATGAGACAATCTTTTTAATCTACCATATAAAATACCAATATCATCTTATTTGCCAGCGTTTTCTGGGGAGAACATTTAAAGAATCTGTCAGTAGATCTCAATGTGTTAACAAGAACTGGCATCAGTTTTAATGACTTTACCAGTAACGTGACTGTGGTCTTGCTCTGTGTAATACCACCCGAGCTTAGTACACAGATGGGTGGCTCACAAATCAGACCCTAGTATAGCTTCTGGATCAAGCTGCTTTAAAGGGGTATTCTCACTGCACTGATTAGCTTTAAACCTATAGGCAAAGATGAAGACTATTACCAAATACATTGTTGTTTTTATTCTGCTTCTCTTCAGAGTTAGAAGCAAATACCCTTATCCTTTTGCAGACCTATTTCCCTAGTTACCAGCCACCTCTCTCTGCTCTTACAGGCTGAAGCAGTGACCGGGATGGTGACCTCACTTCTAGCTGTTTGCTATCTCAAAGACTGGAACTTGTTTACATTACTTACTGACAAGCTTTAACCTTTTAGGGCCCGTTTACACGGCACAGGACAAATACTGGTCGGTTTATCTGACCGGTTTTTGAGCCGTGCACATGGCTGCGGGAGTATGGCTTTTCTCCGCGATGAGCGAAGAAAAGCCCTCCCCCTTCACATTCACTTGTTCATATTCCGTCTGAAAAACCACTGGGCGGAAAACCCGTGCAGTGGGGACTGTTGCACAGGTTTTTCATAGCAGCCCATGTAAAAGTTTGCACCGATGCCGTGGGGACATAACCTTAGAGCTGAGAAGCCTTGTGCACTACATTTACAAACCTCCAGCAGTCATGTCACTGTAACAGGATCAGACAGAAATAGCAAAGCTAATATGTCAATCACTGCTCTAGATCCACTCACAGCCTAACCAGGGAGTGAGAGTCTGAAGCTGCCCGTGGCTCTGTAAAAGAGTATGGTGAGACAACCACTTTAATTCTTACAAAGTTCTGGAATATTGTATTAAACATGCATGGTGATATGTTATCCTACAGGAAGTAGCCTCAAGTCATTGAATTTAGCTGTGCAGTAAAGACTGCTTATAACCAAACCTTTATTAAAAGTATTAAATCTAAAAGGCTGATTCTGTAGCAGGAATTGCATCTATATTTCTGAAGTTCGGGACACGCTGTCTCACACTGACAATCAATTTAAAAGATACATTTTTATCTTAGTTATAGATTCCCTGTATAAAATAGAAGCGTAGGCAGTTATAGGAATAAAAAGGGGAAAGAAAAAATGGACTTGAATAAAGTCCAAAACCTAACATCTACAGTGTCTTTGTAGGAGCCTTTTGTTTAGTGCTGCTAGTTTTTCACGATGTTTGGATTGCATCACAGGCTATAGAATACACTCCATGGTCACATTTCCTCTGCTAATATTTGCTCCTACATTTAAATTGCTATGGTAGGCAATAGTTCGGTGTAGGTGTGTTTAATCCACACAACATACATTAACAGAGATAAGAGTGACTTTGCCATCATTTACTGATAGCATGGTGACTGTCTGAATATGCCTTTTGACTATGGATGTGCAGGGGACAGCTGTAATGATTTGTTATGCCTCCTACGTCTCCTTGTCTTCTGTTCTCTCACTTCAAAGTCAAGTCTGCTAATAATAAATGTACTTCTAGGGCTGAAATTTCTGTTCTGCTAATGAAATGAGAGGTAACCTTTATATGACTTGAAGGACACCAAGTGCCAAACAGTCCCCAGGGCTTTAAAAACTAATTATACAAGGAGAATCCGTCCATTATTTCTTTCTTTGCCCTGGTGAGCAGAATGTGCTTAATATGCTGAAACCGTGACTGCTTACCTAGGCTGGGTGGTGGCTGTTGACTCCCACAACCTGAAACTCCAAGTGTAAAACTCATTAATGCTGGGGAGTATGGAGGACTGCAAACAGAACACAGGTACCTGCATTTAGGGGTGCAGTCACACGCAGGTCTTGAGGAGGTCCAAAGGCCCCTCTGCCATACAAGATGTCACCAGTATATAGACTGCACACGCACGGCTGAGTCATATTATTATGACCACCTACTTTAGATGTCGGCAGTGCATGGCTCATGAAGGAAGTCATGTTGTGAGCTGGCTTGGTGAGTATATAAGGTGTGCAACAGGCCGTCTGCACACATATCCCTCATTGCTGTCACGGGTGAAAGGGGCGATTTATCAGAGCTGATTACCGTATATACTTGAGTATAAGCCGAGTTTTTCAGCACAAAAAATGTGCTGAAAAATCTGACTTTGGCTTATACCAGTCACTGGGCTCGGCTGTGCTGGGATGTGCCCGAGCGTCAGCAAATACTTCAGTTAAAACACGACTCCTCAGGGAGCGCATATAACTGAATGCCGAGTACCTGACAGTGTCCGGGCGCTGCAGTGGCCCAGGTGCTGTCGGAGATCTCTTCCCCTGTATGCGGCTCCTCTGCGGCTCCGCAGTGGACTCCGCACTGCTGCTGGTCTGCGGCTGTCCGGAGTATCTAGCACAGGCGGTGTGCGTGTCATCATGCTGCCTGGGTGGCTTCATGACATCACGTGTTCTGTGGCGGCAAGAAGACAGAGCGGCAGGGAGGCAGAGCAGCGGGGGATTGAGTTAAGTACTTGCATTTTTTTTTTTTTGCCTATACCTGCCTTTGGGGGACAATTACCTACTTATAAATGTATATACCTGCCTTGGGGGGACAATGACCTGCCTATAAATGCCTAACCTGCCCGGAGGGACAATTACCTGCGTATAAATGGCTATAACTGCTTTGGGGGGGACAATGACCTGCCTATAAATGCCTATACCTGCCTTGGAGGGACAATTACCTGCGTATAAATGCCTATAACTGCCTTGGGGGGACAATTACCTGCCTATAAATACCTATACCTGCCTTGGGGGGACAATTACCTGCCTATAAATACCTATACCTGCCTTGGGGGGACAATTTACCTACCTATAAATGTATATACCTGCCTTGGGGGGACAATGACCTGCCTATAAATGCCTATACTTGCCTTGGGGGCACAATTACCTGCCTATAAATGCCTATACCTGCCTTGGGGGGGACAATTACCTGCCTATAAATACCTATACCTGCCTCGGGGAGACAATTACCTGTCTATAATTGCCTATACCTGCATATTGGGGACAATTACCTGTCTATAAATGCCTACACCTGCCTTGGGGGGACAATTTCCTGCCTATAAATACCTATACCTGCCTTGGGGGGACAATTACCTGCCTATAAATACCTACACCTGCCTTGGGGGGACAATTACCTGCCTATAAATACCTATACCTGCCTTGGGGGGACATATACCTGCCTATAATTGCCTATACCTGCATATTGGGGACAATTACCTGCCTATAATTGCCTATACCTGCATAGTGGGGACAATTACCTGCCTATAATTGCCTATACCTGCATATTGGGGACAATTACCTGCTATAATTGCCTATACTTGCATATTGGGGACAATTACTTGCCTATAAATGCCTATACCTGCATATTGGGGGCAAGTATCTGCCTATAATTGTCTATACCTGCCTATGGGGGAACATATACCGGCCTATGGGGGATATATAACTGCCTATAATAGCCTATACCTGCTATTGGAGACATATACTTGCCTATACCTGCCTAAGAGGGACATTAAACTGCCTATAAATGCCTATGGGGGATATTAAATTACCTATGTAATTTTATTGGTATCTATTTTTATTTTTGAAATTTACCTGCTGCATTTCTCACCCTAGGCTTATACTCGAGTCAATACGTATTGCAGTTTTTTTGTGGCAAAAGTAGGTGCCTCGGCTTATATTCGGGTCGGCTTATATTTGAGTATATACGGTATTAGTTTTTAGACCAAGGGTGGGAGTATTTCTGAAACTGCACAGTTTGTGAATTGTTTGTTTGCTGCTGTGGTGAAAGTATCCTGAGTGAACAAACAGCACAAACTGCAAAGCACCATGTGCCACTGATGTTAGAAATGAACATTGGCTACAAAGGAAAGGACGTCATTCTCTGGTATGATGTAGGGAGCATTTGCACAACCAATACTAATACCGCTGATATCACTATATAGCACATGCTTGTAGCATGTGCTATATAGTGTATACCACATCTTTTCTACTTTGGCTCCTATTTACTCTCAAAGGGTTTTTATTAAAGGTGATGTCCACTTTTTAATGTTTTCATATTGTGTTTAATTACTACGTGTATAATAGGTAATCACACAATTTTCTAATACACATGTACTAAAAATTTAGCTCCTGTGACTCTTTTATACTACTGCATTTGGCCCTGATCTAGAAATAAAAAATGTTATAGACCACATCCCTGTCCGTAGAAATAGCTGCCATGGACTAACTGTACGGACAAAATAGTCATGTGACCTCTGGAATCAAGGTAACAGTACATTATCAGTAGAACTTATTCAGTATCTTATCGTATTTGTCAGTGTCTGTGGAGATGCCGTCATACATTTATCAAAGTAGTTGCGCCAGAATTCTGCCACAATTTGCGCCAAAAATAACATCTTACAAGCTTCACTCCACATTTACTACGTGTTTTAGACAGTTTCAGATACTTATGCGCCTTGTTTGACAAAGGGGTGTGGTCTCAACAAAATCGGTGTGGGTGAGTGGGAAAGGGACATGGCTTAAAATGCAACAAAAATGTGTCAGAATTTTGTCGCAGTTTGTGGCGTAAGGCTATGTTCACACGGCTTAACTGCGGGACGTAATTACGCACCACAGTTACGCCGTGTGGCTGGGGGCGGGAACGGGGGAGGGAGCAGGGGGCCCATAGACAATCATTGCTAGCGGCGCGTATACGCCGCTAGAAAGTGACCTGTCAATTATCTCCCTCCTCGGCAGATTCCCCGGGCGGGGAGGGGAGACGTAATCCATAGTACTCTATGAGACCTGTGGATTACCGTAATGACTGGGACGTTTTCAGCCCGTAATAGGCGCACTCCGGCGCGTAATTATGGACCGAATTATGTCCTGAATTAAGCCGTGTGAACATGGCCTAAGAGTAAGCCAACTTAACGATGGTACAAACTTAGAATAGACAGTTGTAACCTGCACCAGATTTATCCATACTGTGATAAATGTGGCTCATTGTTAGACTGTCTAATCTAACTTAAAACTATCCTACAGACATTATTGATAAATGCACTAAATTCTGTCTCATCACTCTCACTTTCCTGTTTTTTTTTTCACAGTTAACTTTATCAACCCCTTACCGACATTTGACGTACCCACATATCATGGTCAGGAAGGGGCTCCCACAAATTGATGTATGGGAGCTTGCACGATTGCAGCATGGGACCAGCGGTATGTTACAGTAGACCTTCTGCTACATTACCCTTGCGATTAACCCCTCAGCTGTCGCAATCTTGGCAGCTAAGGGAAAGACAGAGGGAGGGGGCTCCCTCTTTTCCCTGTGATACAGCCGCGGAGTGATTGCTGCTGTCTTGCCTGACATTCTCAGAAGTCCGGGGCTGCCCATGAAGTGAATATGCCGTGCTATGTCCTGTGGGCATGGCTTGGCATAGTGATAGGCAGTTGCCATGGAGACCAGTACACAGCAGTTCTGTTATGTACTGTTCTCCATTGTATCAGTGATCTAAAGATCACTGATACAAGTAGAAAAAAAAAAGAAACCCAAAAAATAAAATAAAAACATGTACACTGTCCTTTTTCCTTTTACAAACGGCAACTGCCCCAAAAATGTCAAATTAATAAAGTATACATATTTGGAATTGTTGCGTGCGTAACAACCTACCCTATAAATCTGTCATGTTATTTAACCTGCACAGTCATTGCCATAAAAAACCCCACCTGAAAAACATCCATAGAATTTAGATTTTCGGTCATCCCACAACACAATCCAGAAGGGTGTATTAGAGATTGTGTCCATAGTTGTCAAGTACCCTAGGGGGAATTAGTGTTAATGAAAAAACAAATGGTTCAAATCACCCCCCTTTTGCTATTTTACAAATAAAAAAAATATTTAAAAAGTTACAAATAATCGGTACAGCTTCATCTGTAAAAGTCTGATCTGTTAAAATATGACATAAGTTATTCCACATGCTGAATACCATAGGAAAAAAAATCCAAATGCCAAAATTATGCTTTTTTTGATCATTTCACGCCCCCTAAGACTTGGAATAAAAAGTGATTAAAAAGTTGCATGTATCCCAAAATGGTACCAATAAAAAGCACACTTCTGCCAGCAAAAATGCAGCACTCAGGTCTATAGGTGGAAGTAGAAAAAAGTTATTAAAAAAAAAATAACATACATAAATCAGTTATGAAATAAAAGGGAGAAAACAGAAATTCCCTAACATTTACAATGGTGGGTTTTCAGGTCCTGGGGAACGGAAGAAATGGAACACAGCTCAATCAGCAATTGAACCACAAACTGTGTACAATGATTTGAGCCTGGACAATGTGTCTTAAAGGCCACTCAGCTATCTCAGGTTTCAAAACCTCTCATCAGCTAATTATGGTAATTGGCTTGTCACTAATTGGCAAGGGATATTATAAGGTGGGTGGACTCCCCATCCTTAATGAGGATTGTTACTACCTTCACCCACTAGATGGTATCCACAGGCTACTCTTCAGTTTTGACAGGTCAGTTGAACCCTGCTCTTTTTTATGACCTTTTTATGGTCGGGACAGGTCAAAGGGCCTATATGGCCTGGCTAGTTATATCCTATTGGAGTCTGTATAAACTAAAGGCCATAAAAGTGCCATAAATATGCTGCATAGCAGATACAGCACTGGGTTAAGTAAACAAGGGGGTAAGAGGAATAGTTTTAAAGGGGACATACGATATACCACAGATCAAGACTACAAATTTAATTTGCAAAGAGGGGTGGGAGTCTTCTAAGTCACTGAAATGTAGGGTATACACAGAGTTACAACAGTGCAGGATACATTCTACATAACATACAGTTCTATGACAGCTACAAACAGACCTTATGATCATATCATAGCTGCCATGCCCATTTTCCTCACAATGATTGTCTATAAAATGATGATAGTCTCATGTTCAAAGCTGTAGTAGATAACATATGGAGCCTGAAAGTCAAAAGATCAAAACATTGTTTCCCTTTTGCTTGTCAGTGTATGTTCTACCTAAAAACCTTGATTATTGTATCATAAGGTGATAAAAAGCCTGATGTTACCATTTTACTATAGTAAAGTTATCACTTAAACATGCGCCAGGGAGTCAGGAGTCAGAGAAATTGAGTCGGAGCGTTGGCTTACCGATTTCACAGCCCTGCAAAAATACACAGCTAAAAACATCCATGAATGGGTAATACTAAACCACTGGACTATTTTGAAGTGGATTCTATGAGCCCTGATCTAAATCCTATTGGACATCTGTGAAAGGAGCGGAAACATGCAGTCTGGAGAGGGCACCTTCAAACCTCAGACAGCTGGAGCAGTTGGGTCATGCAGAGTGAGACAAAATACCTGTAGGCAGGTGCAAAAGTCTGATTAAAAGTTACAGAAATCGCTTCTATGCAGTGATAGCCACAAAAGATTGTGCAACAAAATAATAAATTACGATCAAATTGTCCAGCAAGTTTCATATATTAGTTTTTTTTAACATTTTCCAGTTGAACCACGATTTAAAAGCAATGTCTGACTTTCATTAGTTAATTATTAGTAAATCTTTTATTACTTCTGTCGGTTTCACGTTATTTCAATAACCATTGAGAGTTTTTGTTTGTTTGTTTTTAACAGATGGGTATGAGCAATTTTTTTTTTTAAAATATATTTTATTAGGCACTGTATGAAAATCATATAACAATCAGCGTTTCAAACAATTTGAAGAATAACAAGTACCATAAATTTTCCATTGTTATAAGCAAATTAATAACAAAAAACATGACCTAAATAAAGGTAGAATACCGAGTCCCATAGTGTTACATCAATACTAAAAACTGCCATCCCTGACCTGGTCTAGGGTTTTGTTTCTCGGCATAATTAGGATTATCTGTTTAATATGTCATTTCCCTTACTGAGGGACACATTACAAAAGAGAAAAAATATAAACCCAAACCATGTATATCAACAAAAACAAACCAAAAAAAACACACAAAGCCAGGTCTCTCTATTTCTGCTACGTAGTGTTTATCACAACTCGTGAAGGTGAGCATAAAGGCGTGATCAAATGTTATAAGAATTAAGGTTATGTGCCCTTTACCCTGTGCCACTGGAGGGCTGTAACCTGCCCAAAGATCCCTTCTGAGTTTGGGTATGAGCAATTTTGACCGTGTGTGTATATTTTTCCATGTTTCTATTGATATTGTTTTTTTTATTCCTAATCCATTGGGATAAAATGTGTAAGTACCAGGGTCAAACTTGAGAAAGAAAGCAGAGTCTTTCGAAACGTTGCGCTCCAAGATGCAGCAAGCTAATGCTCCTGCCAACTCTACAACTATACTACAGAAAGAGATGAAAGACCTTTAAAAAGACTAAAAGCACGGCTAGGTTACTCTTTATTATATTTGTCTTTGAAACTCGTAAATTATTTATTGGAACTTTATAAATATTGGAAAAATATAAATAATAAAAAAAAGCCTGCGTGAACTGTGACTTGTGTTGAATATATGAGGTGTAGAAGAGGACACCTCAATCTGGCTTTCTGGGGTGTGCATATTATATTTTACTTGGCCAAACTATTTACTGTTTGAAGCTTATACTGCATTTGAACATTTAAAGGGAATGTGTAATCAAAAATGACTTATTGTTTAACTCATGTTTTTATGTTCAACACATTTTTTAAGAATTTTTGGTTATTTATTTTTTTTATTTTCCATATCACTTTAAATAATTTTTAATAATTCTTAAGTCCTGCAGTTTTCACAATGGCCACAAGGCCTAATAATAGTCTGACACTTCCTGTTCTGTACAGAAAGATTCTCAGTTGTCTGCTCATTATCAGCACAAAGAGGGTCAAACTGAAAGGAGACACCAGTGTGAATAGATAACACAGGATCCCCCAGTCACAAGAGGAGATGGTCACAGGTCACCCGTTCCCCTCCCTGCACACTGATTTCTTCCCAGGTCACAGAGCATGACTAGAAAACTCTCCTATGGAATTGAATGGGACCGAGTCAGTCTTAAGTCTCCTATGTGCATGAAGCTACTGTAAAGCATCTCTCTGACTGCTGTTAAAGCTGGGCAAACAAGTCCTTGTGGCCAAAGTGAAAACTGCAAGACTTGAGTTATTAAAAAATATTGAAAGTGATATGAAAAATTAAAAAAAAAACAACCAAAAATTCCCCAAAAATGTGTTTAACATAAAAATGAGAATGAAAACAATTTTTTGATGACACATTCCCTTTAAAGCAGCTATGATCATTTTTATTGAACACCAGTACAATCTTTACACACTACAATACAATCTTTACACACAACATGAGACTAAAACTTCAGTAAACTAATACATAAATGGAGGCATCACAGTTGCATCAGCTCTGAATAATGTATTACTTGTCATTGAAAATCGAGGGCAAGCCAAGTTTATTCAGCTCCGCATTATCTCTTGCCTTAGGTAGCAATGCCATGATTTTACATACGGACCATGAAGCAGAAAAAGTTGCATGTTAACTACATTCTAGAATTCTAATCCCTAGGCTGACATTCTTAAAATCTGTGAGCAACTGGAAAAGCGGTTTTTGTCATCAAGTTTTGATATCTCCTGCAGCTAAACTTCCTAATCTGAAAACACATATGCTTATCATGGTGACTAACCCGACAGGAGGAAACCTAGATTATAGATTCCACCGGTGGGCATGGGCAACAATGAGCAAGATATAGATTAGTGTCCGTACCAGACACTCCTGACCCAACTGAGATAAAGACCCTGCCAACTTTCAAGAGCATCTTCTTCTATTAATAATAAACTGTTTTGATAGGATCTTTTTTTGTGTGTTTTCAGCAATACCAGAAATTTTAGGCATTTCACTCTTTTATTGCTCCTGTGCCAATTCACGTTATAATAATTTTTTATGTAAAGAGTAAATGCACTGGATGCCAAATATATATCTTTTTAACTGTTTTGTTGTTATTATATGTCAGCAGCAATACTCATTTTCAATATATAATACTATTAGATTTCCCTAGCATTCTAGAACAAACTTTTAATACTTCTTAATGCAAACTAATCTCAGTTTACAACTTGCTGCAAAAGGTCATCTCCAAGGAAATCTCATTATAATAATAGCAATGCAGTGTTTAAAGGAGTCAGAAAAAGACAAATCAACTAGTAGTTGGCTTCTAAAAAAGATACTTTATCTAAACAGCATGTTTTAGGGGTTATTTTGTCTGTTTCAGAGACCGCACTCGGCACACAGTGAGTTGCTTCATATGTGAGAGATGTCAGACGATTAATACAGCTGATACCTACAGTTAACAGCAGGGAATGGAGCTGGCTCTGATCCCTGCTGTTTAACCCTCTAGATACCATGACGATGCTGCGCACCGCTCCTTTCTCCCAAGTGCCCTCCAACGAGATTGCATGATGCTGATTGGTTACCATGGCAGAGGGAAGCCTAATGAAAGTCTCCTTAGCCACCATATAATCGTCTCTTAGGGGGACTGATGTAAAAAAAATAAATAAATCACTGCCTCTGTCACTAGAACAACTAATGCGCTTACATAGTTAAGAATAATGTATCGCTGTATAAGTAAAGCCGCTTACAAAGTAAAACATAACTTTTAATCAATAGTTGTTAAGCTATAATATATGTTAAAACAAAAATGCTCCAAAATACCTTATAAGCAATGAGAAAGTAGGGTATACAATATAAATCCAAAAGGAGTCACAAAAAACAGCAGTACGGAAGTAAGCATAGACTCACCCAATATCGACGTATCCAACCAATGTGGCACGAATGTAGGACCTGGGAAGCCGGACGCAGTTAGTTACTGTGAATACCGCGTCCTATTTCCAGCAAGTACAACTTATACATTACACCTTAAGAATCTGTGGGATAATATTATCGTTTACCTACCACAGACCATGTGTTAAATACACCACAATGGTAAAAGGCGGGTCTTTTCTGTCTGTATTTAAATGCCTATTGTGAGACTTTATGCTTGGGTGCAAACTGAATTTGTCCTGTGATACACAGGTCTCTTTACTAAACCATTTTTATGGGTTTCACTTTTCTCTAGGGTCTTCAGTTTTTCCCACTGACGAATCCACCACAATGTTGGTTGAAACGCGTGTGAATGTTCTAATAGGGTAAGGATTAGGGTTTGGTAAAGGGTCATTTTTGTGGGGTCGCCCTTTTCAGGGGTCACTGTCCCCGCTATGGACTTCTTTTAGGGGCTTTTTAAGGTGAGATTACATTACTATTGGAAGCAAGATTTATTTACACCTCATCTGTATCTCAACCTGAGGAATAGAGTTCACTATCATGAAATGACAATCGTACTGGTGGTACTTACTTGGTTGGGTACATAGATATTGGGTGAGTCTATACTTACTTCCTTTATACTTCCCTGCCGTTTTTTGTGACTCCTTTTGAATTTATATTGTATATCCTACTTTCTAATTGATTATAAAGTATTTTGGGGCATCTTTGTTTGAACATATACTATATCTTATCTGCTACTGATTATAAGTTATGTTTTATTTTGTAGGCGGCTTTATTTATGCAGTGGTTCATTAAAAAAAAAAGTTAAAATCACCCCCCGTTTGTCATTTTACAAATAAAAGAATAAAAAAAATTACACATAAATGGTTCGGAATATTCCAATCTATTAAAATAGATCATCATTAATCCTATACTCTGTACACAAAAACAAAATAAAAACAGCACAATTGTGTTCTTTTGGTCATTTCACATCACCTAAAAATTGGAATAAAAGTGATCAAAAAGTCACATGCATCCCACTACACTTCGCATGAAATGCAAAGTTAATAGAGCATGTTTTTATTTATTTTCTTAAGTACTAAAACATACATATTTGGTATTATTATGGTAGAATTATTTGGAATTGTATCAACCTGCAGAATAGAGATAACACATCATTTATACTGGCGAATTCCAGAGTTTGTCTCATGGCGTTTGTACACACACCCCAATTAGGATTTCTTTAATGTCGTGATGTTCTCCTCTAATTTCTTTAAATCTGCTTGTATCTTTTCATTGGCATCCTGATAAACTTGTTGTGATGCATACACTGATAAAGACTGTTCAGTACTTTGAATTTGATTTTTAAGCTCAATTAGCTTGGTTTCCTCATATTGAACAATTTGTTTCATTAAACAGAGCGAGCAGTCCTAAAGCACCATGTTCCATTCATGTGATCCAACAAGGGAATTTAAGGAATACCTGTCCAATCTTTTAAAGGAGGGGGTTAATCTAGAAATCCTAGATGAGAAACAATATAATTACTTTTTGGTGGATCATCCGATTGTACCCATGTTTCATGGGTTACCCAAGGTGCATAAGTGGACCACCTTGTCACCCCTAAGATTAATCATTGCAGGCATAGAATGTCTTAATGAGCCCATTTGTGCTTGGATAGATGATCATTTACAGCCATTGGTAGTTTGTATGCCCAGTTACATCAAGAATAGCACCCTAGTTCTCAGAACTTTTGAATGGCAGAAGGATTTTCATTGGGTTATGTGTGACATATGTGAACTCAAGTATACCACACAATTTGGCCCTAATATCATTGGCTTTACAACTCTAGCACTTATACAGAAGAATCTATAGAATTACTCATCAATGTTGTTTGTTATCTCATGACACATAATTATTTTTCTTTTGACTCCCCGTTTAATTTATAGATACAGGGAAGCCAAGTTCTCCCCCTCTCTCACCAATTTATAATGGTGTAGTAGGAGGAGAATTTCATATTTTTTTTTACCAACTATGTTGATGACCTTTTGATGGTCCGGTCAGGGGATTTTTCTACTGTTAATGACTTTTTAACTTATCAATAACTTCTAGAATCTCAAATTCACTTTACATATGGATATACATACAATTTATGTTTTGGATATCACCTTAACTTTTATGGACAATAAAGTAACTATGGATTTGTACAGGAAGGACACTTCAGAGAAAACACCATACTGCATGCCTCCAATTGTCACCCAAGACACACGATACGTTTTATCCCCTTAGGAGAATGTATCTGAGCTAGACGTGCCTGTTCTCACAAGGTCACTTTAGACATACAATTTGAGAAAATTGAAATAAGGTTACATAACAGGGGATACCCACTTTGGAACCTAAACAGAGTTAAGAAAAAAAAATTGCAAGTATGAGGAAACGGGAGGATCTTCTATCAGAAAATACTAAATCGTCTACACAGATCTCCAACAGACCTCCCACTTTTTTCCCACTAAATTTAACAAACCATATGGACAAATTGTTAAGATTTTATTTTTAAATTGCCTTTTCTCAATCGGGATCCCATCACTGCTGACATCATGAAAGAGGGCATAAGAGAGTTAAATCATTGGGTTCTGTATTGTTATCTAGCTTATATAGGGAAACACATTTGCAGGACACCTGGCTCACACTAAAGGGTAATTTCAAGTGTGGTGGAGTCAGGTGTAATATGTGCGCATTTACAAATCGAGTTACGGAATTCAAGTCCAGTTGCGGCAACTTTGTCTTTAAAGTTCAGGATTTCATCAATTGTGACACTCAGTCGGTTGTGTACATTATACACTGCTGGATCTGCAACCTAATATATGTGGGTTGTATCAAGCTCAGTTTAAAGAGGCGCATGTGTGAACATTTGTTTCATAGCAAAAATCCGTAACATTTAAGTCAACATTTTTGTATGGCACATAATGGTGGCACAAGTGCTTTCAGTTTTTATAGCATAGAACATGTTAAATTAGGCCCATGAGTGGGTGATGTGAAACAATTATTGCTTCATCGTGAAGCATTCTGGATTTTCAAACTGAATACACGTATCCACCATGGCCTCAACTTCAGAAATCATTTATTATATCTTTTATTAATTTTTTTTACTTAAAGTTAGGTTTTTTTTGGGAGGTTTCTGATCCAGGTTTTCTGTTGTATCTTATTTATGGTCCAGGTTTTGAACCATACTCTATTTTTTTTATCACATCTTGGCATGGTTTAGATGAATGGTAAGCTATATGAGTATATATTTGTTCTTTGGTTTTTATTCAGCTACAATTAAGGGTACTATCAAAACCCGAAATGCGCCAGTCTTGATGACCATCAAATACTATGTTATGATTTTTAAATATAGTTAATAAATCTTTTGATTTTATATTGAGCTAGAGACAACACACTTCTTCCTACTGCAGTAATCAGCGCCCAGCCATCCACTAGGAGTCTCCGTGTCTCCAACGAATTACACACACCCGGCCTTTACTATGGAAGGAGCAAGCTTGAGGAGTGGACTTTGTTTGTTTTTCTGACATGACATCATTACCTCATTCACATGTAGTTTGCTACTTTTTGTGGAAAAACCTGCAGATTACATGGCTCTATGGCACATCAAACCGCACAACTGTGGTGGAAATCCAAGAGTCAGCCTTGAATTTCGTCCATGGACTTCTTAGTCAATATATATTAGATTTGCCACAGGCAGAAAAAGAATCCACAAGCACTTAAATATGCTATAAATTTTAAGTATTTTTACAAGCATATTACGAGGGGCTTTATTGTAACGTTTTATGCTTTTTTAAAGCCTTTTTTTAAGTCCTAAAAAGAAGCTTTGAAAGTTCTAACTCCAGAATTCTTCATTTACTCCATTTTGTTTAAATATTAAAAATGTGCTGTGGTTCTGATTAACAATTGCTTGGAGAGCTGTACTTCCAACTACAACACAAATCCTAAAATAGAAATATTGGCCCTTTCCCAATAGTAAAACAAAGTAAGCACTTCACAATCAAGTGGTCGTTACAATAAATATGTATTAGACAAGAAAATGGGTTTTACATATTCGAGCTACATATTAATAATGGGAAGACTTAATACTAAGTTCAAAAAAAAAAATTCAACATCAGAATCAAAATACAATTAGATTGAGTTTTGTTGAGAAGGTGAATTGTTTCTCTGGAAGCCATGTTGCTTGATTGCGACTTTTGTAAAAGCCTGATTGTGAAGTGTTGTAATCCAGGGTGATTATCACAAGAGATTAAAGCAGAGGACTATTCTCTGTTTACACTACAATTTCCAACAACCTACAGGTCTGCAATCAGACAAAAATTGCTTCAGAAAATTTTGCTTTGACCTGGATTTGAGGAAAAAAGGCCAGGAAAATAAATCCTAAATATGTATGTTACCATCATCAATCACAAAACTAAAATAAGCAATCAGTATATGATTATGTAACAACATGCAAGCAATATTAATCACAAATGATTAATAATTTGTCCTGTTTAAATGACTTGTACATCAAATATGCTGTGCACATTACAAAAAGTCAGCTGAGAGCAGGATTTTCTGCCTTATTAACCGACCATATCTCTACATTGCTGGAAAAGGAACATGCTGTGAAAAGTTCAAACAACAGCCTACAAGGCTTACAAAATAGAAACTCATATATTCTTTTAGGCCATGTCCCCATGCAAAGGATTTGCGGCCGGTTTTTCAGATGGTTTCCGGTTTTGCAAATCGCCTGAAAAAACAGCCGCAAACAAACACAACGTGCTTCTATGGAAAACCCGTGCAGCAGTCCCCACTGCATAGGTTTTTCAAACCGCTGGCCGCCTGAAAAATATTCTACATGCACATTCTTCCAGCCGGTTTTCAGAAGGAATATGAGCATGTGAATGGGAAGGGCTTTTCTCCGCTCATCGGGGAGAAGAGCCCCCCCCCCCCCCGGCCGTGGGGACGGCACACCAAAAGGACAAATACCCGCAGGCTAGACCGACCGGTATTTGTCTATTGCCATGTAAATGGCCCCTTAGGGTTATAGAGTATTGTAATGAGGTTTGTGCATTACTCTTAGTGGCCGTTCACACAGCACAGTGCAAATACCGGTCGGAAATCCCAAATGCGATTTGCACTGTTTTGGGTCCGTTTTGGGGCACACGGCCAAAGGGGGGTGGCTTTTCTCCGCGATTAGCGGAGAAAAGCCCTCCCCCTTCGCATAAACATGTTCATATTCCAACCGAAAACCGGGCGGAAGAATGAACATGTTCAATGTTTTTCGGACTGCCAGCGGTCTAAGAAACCGTCCAGCGGAAAATCCATGCAGTGGGGACCGCTGCACCCATTTTTCCTTTAAGGTCAATGTTAAAAGTTGTCACAAAACCATCTGTAAAACCGGGTGAAAATCTGTGTCATGGGAACAAGCCCTTACACTAAACAGCAAAAAGGAAAGGAAATGCTGTATCAATTCAGTAAAACTTACTCAACTAGAAGGTGAAAATACTCATCAGATCAACAGACTACATATAATGCTCTGGGCAGACAAGGACCTGCTTAATAATCATTGAATTACTAGATAAAAGCAACACCCTCCATTTAATCACACTTCTCAATAACTAAACAAGGCTGAAATGATTTGAGATGATGTGTCGCCAAAATACCAGGTGAAGCATTTAGTTCCCTGGCACAACAGACACTACTACCAAGCCTCTTCCTTTGAAATGGAGGGATAGCAATTGTGACATTTCCTCTCATCTTCATTGAACCAAACAACAAAAAGAGAACTGAAGTCTAATCCACCTAAGTTCTTTTCACGCTGAGCATCCATCAAATTCAGAGGGTGCTCAGCTACAGCAAAAGCACACTGGACGATGCTGGAATTACTGCAGAAATAAGCATTAACCCCTTAATCACATAACTATTTCAGGCCTTAACCACCGAGCAATTTCTTTTTTATATAACTTCATCACTGCAAACCAAGAGCCATCACTAGAAAGAACCAGATACCGTATGTTTTTAGTAGCACCATTTTGGGGTACGTATAATGTCTTTTATAGCAGTTATCTTTATTGGGGGGAAATGATGGGTGAAAAACCCCCCAGAAATTCTGCCATTTATATTTTTTTACAGTGGTGAAAAAAAGTATTTAGTCAGCCACCAATTGTGCAAGTTCTCCCACTTAAAAAGATTAGAGAAGCCTGTAATTGGCATCATAGGTCGACCTCAACTATGAGACAAAATGAGAAAACAAATCCAGAAAATCACATTGTCTGATTTGGAAAGAATTTATTTGCAAATTATGGTGGAAAATAAGTATTTGGTCACCTACAAATAAGCAAGATTTCTGGCTCTCACAGACCTGTAACTTCTTCTTTAAGAGGCTCCTCTGTCCTCCACTCATTACCTGTAGTAATGGCACCTGTTTGAACTTGTTATCAGTATAAAAGACACCTGTCCACAACCTCAAACAGTCACACTCCAAACTCCACTATGGTGAAGACCAAAGAGCTGTTGAAGGACACCAGAAACAAAATTGTAGCCCTGCACCAGGCTGGGAAGATTGAATCTGCAATAGGCAAGCAGCTTGGTGTGAAGAAATCAACTGTGGGAGCAATAATTAGAAAATGGAAGACATACAAGACCACTGATAATCTCCCTCGATCTGGGGCTCCACGCAAGATCTCACCCCGTGGGGTCAAAATGATCACAAGAATGTTGAGCAAAAATCCCAGAACCACATGGGGGGACCTAGTGAATGACCTGCAGAGAGCTGGGACCAACGTAACAAAGGCTGCCATCAGTAACACACTACGCCAACAGGAATTCAGATCCTGCAGTACCAGATGTGTCCCCCCCGCTTAAGCCAGTACATGTCCGGACCCATCTGAAGTTTGTTAGAGAGCATTTGGATGATCCAGAAGAGTATTGGGAGAACGTCATATGGTCAGATGAAACCAAAGTAGAACTGTTTGGTAGAAACACAACTTATCATGTTTGGAGGAGAGAGAATGCTGAGTTGCATCCAAAGAACACCATATCTACTGTAAAGCATGGGGGTGGCAACATCATGCTTTGGGGCTGTTTCTGATCCGTCTACATGAAATAATGAATTGGGCCATGTATCATGAGATTTTGAGTGCAAACCTCCTTCCATCAGCAAGGGCATTGAAGATGAATGTGACTGGGTCTTTCAGCATGACAATGATCCCAAGCACACCGCCAGGGCAAAAAATGAGTGGCTTTGTAAGAAGCATTTCAAGGTCCTGGAGTGACCTAGTCAGTCTCCAGATCTCAACCCCATAAAAAACCTTTGGAGGGAGCTGAAAGTCTGTGTTGCCCAGCGACAGCCCCAAAACATCACTGCTCTAGAGGAGATCTGCATGGAGGAATGGGCCAATATACCAGTAGCAGTGTGAAGACTTACAGAAAACTGAACTCTGTCATTGCCAACAAAGGATATATAACAAAGTATTGAGATGAACTTCTGTTATTGACCAAATACTTATTTTCCACCATAATTTACAAATAAGTTCTTTTCAAATCCGACAAGGTGATTTTCTGGATTTTTCTCATTTTGTCTCTCATAGTTGAGGTCTACCTATGATGTCAATTACAGGCCTCTCTCATCTTTTTAAGTGGGAGAACTTGCACAATTGGTGGCTGACTAAATACTTTTTTCCTCACTGTACCTTGGTCATGATGTTTGAATAACCTGATAAATGTTTCCCCCCGAGTCCATGCAAACATAGCAATATCTTTATGTATTTCTAGTTTTGCACAACGAAAATACTTAAAAATACCAAAAAAAGATTTCTGTTACAGAGCTTCAATTTCTACATTCACAATAACATTTTTATGTTTACAATACAAGAGCGGGATGAGTTGTAGTTTTCCATGGTACCGTCTTGGAGTATATAAAACTTTATCACCATTTTTTAAGGCTAAGTCCACACAGTACACAAAAACAGTCGGATTTTCGGTGCTTTTCATACTTTGAAACCGCTGAAAATCTGACCGTTCAGCCAGCCCATAGACTTTAATAGAAAAAACAGACCTGTAGTCTACACAGGTCTTCTTTGTTTCTGATCGTTTTCTGCCACCGGAGTATTTAGGAACATGTTCCTAAATACGTAGGTGTTTTGCCATTGGTTTCCCATATAATCAATTGTATGGGTCGACGGCAAAAAAACGAGGGCCGACCGCGGTTTTTGACAAAACAGTGACAAAAACCGTGGTCGTGCAAAACTTTTGGCAGAACAAAAAATAAAACTGCTCTGGAAAATGTTTATGCTGTTTACTGTGCGAGATCAATAATGTGAAAATTTTATATTTCAGTAAGGTTAAGATGTAATGTTAAACCAAAGTAGTATGCTAAAGCAAAAATACAATCTTTATTGAAATGAAATAAATCTAAAATATTAAACACATAGAATGAATACATATGAATATCAAGACAATACACCACTACCACAGGAACCAAATACTGACAATCTCAAGTAGTAAACGGGTAAAGATGAAATACCCCAATTAAGGTCAGTGGTGACTAGGAATTAATCAAACACAGCATAAATATAGAGTAAGCAAATACATAGCCTGAGTAATAAAACACCTCGTCACCAGCTAAAGGGATGTAATACGTGGACAGGAAACCCAAAACGTGTTTTGCTTCACTTGATCACGCGATGGGTTTCCTGTCCACGTACTGCATCCCTGTAGTCTGGTGACAAGGTGTTTTATTACTCAGCTTAAGTATTTACGCTGTATTTTAGATTTATTTCACTTAATAAAGATTGTATTTTTACTTTAGCATACTATTTTTCCTTTTTGGTATTTTGTATGCTATTTATTAGCCATTAAATATAGGTGTTTGTTAAGATGTTAACAATTATTTTTAAAATGTAATGTTATTAATGCTGTGTAGATTTTTTCCAATAAAAAGCATTTTTGAAAGGAACATTATGTGGATTTTTTTTCACTAAAGTTTCATTTATTAATCCCAAAAAGGATCTTGTTCTTCCTTGGTCTCCTTTTGAAACCAATAACATGTCACAGTTGCTATTGACCACAGCATCTAAGCGTTAACCAACTGGGATTAAGTGTTCTTTCCATTATGGCTGTTAAGATAGGAGCTTGGCTGACATTGCTCCATCTGGAGTGGCACACCCATGAAGGGCTTATACAAGACTGCCTTAAAAAGGTGGCAGCCTAGTTTAAGGTCAATTAATGTCCACTGTAGAAAGGTGTATTGTATTGAATGAGTTCTATTCAAGTGAAGCTACATTGTAAATATCTGAAGATAGCAATAATTCATAGAGCAAAAATGATACGGCCATGGAACTCACATTCCCAAAGCGAATCACAATGCTGGAAAACCATTTATCCCTTTTAACAAAAATGCATGAATATACAAAACTAGCAAAAACCCAAAACTCAAGATTGAAAGAGATATTGTCTAGCGGTTTGTCCGCTCTCCATACAATATACGATACTCTTAGTATGAAATGGCTTGTGTTCAACGTTCTATTATCTAAAACACATTGTATACCGTATCTCCTTTTGAGTGCTTTCCGATTCCTTTCTTTTTGGCCGATGCTACACAGAGACTTTTTGTAGAGCAAACAAAACGATACATTGAGTAGTATGCATTCTCAAAGACTGCAGCTGTCACTTAATAGTTAGTATCAATCCGGAGCACTACAAAAAGTCTCCGCATTAAGCTGTCTGGTTTAAGCTATTGACAAGTGATAACTAAATGGACTGATTGACTGAAATTCCTTTTGTTTTATTTGATGCATAATTAAAGGGATTATTGTACACTTTGCTTTTGTGTAGACTGTCTTTACAAGACTTGTTTTCTTTACACTTATTTCTTAGTGTGTACATATTAACAAGGTTGCTTCTTTTCTTCAAGCAGAAAAATTAGAGGACCAGGAAGAGTAACTTTCGCACACTGCCTAAATTTTCTCTTCCTTATCTTATCAGAAAATAAATATCATTGACATCACCATATTTGAGCTGTCAGCACTCTAGCATTCTCCTATCTATACAAACATAATACAGGCCCCAAAAAACAAAATCTGTGTCTAGATGGTGCAGAGGCCCAGCTGTAGGGAATTTGATGTCCTTACAGCTGCTGTCCTCTATTACCAAAATTGGCTTCACTGTAAACGAAGCAACATAATGTATGTATTGCAGATTACTGCTTTCTAAATATGTAGTTATTAATGGTAGGACACATTGAGATGAAAAAATAGATACATGGGCTGTAAATATCAGGATAAGGGGGCAATTTATGAATGTAAATACAACAGTTTTCTGGCATACACAGATTAAAACATATAGTATTCAGACTAAAAACCGCATTTATGAAACTCCTTTAACACTTTTTTCTGATCCATATGAATATCACCAAACAAGGTTGTTTACGCTCATCTACTTCATCAAAACGAATGCCAGGTTCGACCTGGCATTATTTTTAGAACACGTCAGATTCATCAAGTTGATAAATCTGGTGCACAATGCACTCGGGGTGACAGTATTAAGAAATCTCTCCAGTGTTTAAGCCAGTAAAAATTAAATGTGTGTATGAATAGAAATTTAGGTTACCGTATAAAATCCTCTTCATCTTCTCTCTTGGGTCTTAACTGCTTAGGCTGAGTCATGTTTAACCAGTTGGGAAGTGACTTTAAAAGCCGAGTAATGTCATCATCCTTGGCCCAGGAAGCGCTGATCACCAATTTTTAGTCACATTCAAAAATACTCCTAAAACGAAAAAAAAAAATAGGTCTTTGAATAACGATAACATATTATAATGTTTTACACTGAAAGCTGTGGTGCAACATAGGGATAAAGCTAATTATTAGGAAAAGGCCACCAGACTGATGTTTAAGGGTGCTCCTCTTCAGTGCAGAGCATGGTTCTGTACCAGCTGTCTGCAGATGGGTAACTGTCCTTGCTTTAAATTCTTGGTCAAGTTTCATGGCTCTTTAATAGGCTGAGTGTGTAATAGGTGATGTTGGATTCCAAACTGGTGCAAACAAAATGCCTAACATAACAGCAATCAATTAGACTCCACTCCCCATTTTTCAAGGAACTTTGGAAAATAAAAGCAGCAAAATAATTTGTTGCCATTGGCAGCTAATTCACTTTTCTTCTGCACTAGTGTGATACATTTCCACATTGGATATGGGTTTTGAAAATGACACACATGTTCCCCTATTACTACTTTTGGAGATCCGGCATTGTCACCTTACCAAGCATATGCTGCTGAATGTAGTGGTCACTCAACATTGCACTAAATAAATTTTGGAAATTCAAGTGAAACAGAAAACACAAATTTTAGAACATTTAAAGGGAATCTGTTAGCAATTTTTTTTTACTTATTAAATCGAAACCCTGACCCATATACTTTTCCTCTCAGCCATTTTTATTTCCTGATTGTAGATTTCTCAATTCGACCGTCTATATATGATTGTGGGGAAGACATTCTTGCCTGCACTGCTTTACCAGCAGTCAGAGAGATACTTTACAGCAGCTTCATGCACATAGGAGCCTTAAGACAGATTCTGTCCCATAGATGTCTATAGGATAGTTTTCACTGTGAAGGGAGGGGAGAGGGGGAGCTGTGACATCTCCTCTTGTGACTGGTGGAGTCTGTGTTATCTGTACTCAATGGTGTGACTCTGCTTTTACTGATAATGAGCACACTGCTGAAAAGCGCTCTAAACAGAACAGGAAGTGTCAGACTATTATTAAACTTAGTGGCCAAAGTGAAAACTGCAGGACTTAAGAATTATTAAAAAATACTGAAAGTCATATGGAAAATTAAAAAAACAACCAAAAATTCCTAAAAAAACATGTTTAACATAAAAATGTGAGTTAAACAATAAGTCATTTTTTTATGACACTTTCCCTTTAAAGAAACCACGCAAACAAATGAATGTGCAAGAGCGAATTCAATTCTATTCATCTACATTACATATTTATACACAAACTAATTACAAGAACAATGTAGAATCATGTAATCAACATCTCATAAATTAGAGCTGCTAGAATTGATGGGATTTTCTAACTGAAATACCCAAGATAAGGTCAAAATTTCTAGGCACCGAATATAAAAATATTTTTTTTTGTTCCGCAGTGTTATTTTTTTAGGCACAAATTAAGTATATAAAACGGAAACCTAAGTTCAACACCGATTTAGAATATAATAACTAACTGATTTAGTTAATATGCATACATTCTGCAGTTAAAGCTGACCATAAGATCCTTAAGAGCCCTTTTACCCATTTCTCTTCATTTGAGGTTTTCTGATCATATCTTATCCACTCGTATTTTAGGATTAATATACCTAGTTAAGTCACATTATCATGGTCACTCTTAACTTTTGATGTTGGCTGCGCATAACTCATGAAGGAAATCACGTGTTGTGAGCTGGCTTGATGGGTACGATAGATGTATGATAGGCTTTCTGCACACATATCCCTTGTTAAGGTCATGAGTAAAATGAAGCGATTTGCGAGTTGTAAAAAGGGATGATTATTGGCTTTCGGGTCAAGTGTGGTAGTATTTCTAATACTGCACAGTTCATAAACTATGTATGTGCTGCTGTGGTTATAGTGTATTGTGAGTAGACAGATGGCATTATTGTAAATAATAGTAATAACCACTGTGAAAACTGCAGAGCACCACGTACCGATGATGTGAGGGGTGGACATCAGCTAACACACTATAGATGAGCAGCACATCGGCAAAATGGACCAGACGGCTAAACGATGGTGTTTCTAAAACAACAGTTCAGTGAACTATACTGCGTATGATTGGATGGTCACTGCGCCTCTGCTAATGGAGTTGCATTGGCAGAAAAGGCTTCAATTTTCATGGCAGTATCAGCATGACACGTCTTCCTTAAATTTAATGGTAAAACTTCTGCATCTTTAACTCCAGTGCACATAAAACACAACAATTATATAATGAAAACTTGATCAGTTTTTTTTTAATGTATTATGTATTTAAATTCCCCATAACTTCTAAGATTTCTACTTGAAGTCAGTTGATGGAAAACAATGGTAGAATCTGTCTACACCAACTTCCTTCACAGGTATATTCTCTGAACCTATATGTCCGATGTAGGCTTATAACGGATGCCATAAAGCATCATAGATAACTTACCCGTGACTTATAGATTTTTTTTGTAGTGGCTCTCTATATATAGTATCTCATAAAAGCAAGTCATCCCTTTACATTTTTGTAAATATTATATATTTTCAAGAGACAACCCTGAAGACATGACACTTCGATACAATGTAAAGTAGTGAGTGTACAGCTTGTATAAACATGCAAATTTGGTGTGCCCTCAAAATAACTCGACACACAGCCATCAATGTTTAACCGTCTGACAACAAGTGAGTACACCTCTAAGTGAAAATGGACAAATTGTGTGGCCACCATTATTTTCCAGCACTGCCTTAACTCTCTTGGGCATGAAGTTCACTAGAGCTTCACAGGTTGCAGTCACTGGAATCCTCTTCCACTCCTCCATGACGACATCACAGAGCTGGTGGATGTTAGAGTCCTTGCGCTCCTCCACCTTCCGTTAGAGGATGCCCTGCAGATGTTCAACAGGGTTTAGGTCTGGAGATATGCTTGGGCAGTCCAGTACCTTTACCCTCATTTTCTTTAGCAGGACAGTGGTCATCTTGGAGGTTTTGGGTCGTTAAATTTTGGAATATTGCCCTGCAGCTCAGTTTCCAAAGGGAGGGAATCATGCTCTGCTTCAGTATGTCACAGAACATGTTGGCATTTATAGTACCCTCAAACTGTAGCTCCCCACAGCTGGCAGCAGTCATGCAGCCCCAAACCATGACACTCAATCTCGCCAACCACCATTCTTTGGGGAACATCTGAAGCCAATTGATCAACCAACACATGTTCCATTTGTCATTCCTCACACTGTTTGGCCTCTGCCATCATCTTAAAGCTTGACACCCATGCTGAATTTGAATGCAGTGTGCGGCATATGATCTGAGCACTGACAGGCTGCTCCCCACCCCTTTTAACCTCTGCATTAATGCTGGCAGCATTAATACATCTATTTTGAAAAGACAATCTCTGGATATGATGCCGAGCATGTGCACTCAACTTGTTTGCTTGACCATGTCAAGGCCTGTTGAGAATGGAACCTGTCTTGTTAAACTTTATGGTCTTGGTCACTGTGCTACAGCTCAGTTTCAGAGTGTTGGCAATCTTCCTGTAGCCTAGGGAATCATCATGCAGAGCAACAATTCTTTTTTTTCAGATCGTCAAGACAGTTATTTGCCACGAGGTGCCATGGTGAATTTCCAGTGACCAGTCTGAGAGAATGTGAGGGCGATAACACCTTCTACCTTGTAACACTAACGAGTAACAGGACACCATAGATGGAAAATGGCAAATTGGGCACAATTTGTAAACCACCTATAGTAGTGAACTGCATGCAGTGACTGGCAATCTAGCAGCGCCTTTCTACAGTACTACATGTTCTATACTGGGCACAATTTGTAAACCACCTGTAGGCAATCTAGCACGCCTTCTACAGTACTACATGTTCTGTACTGGGCACAATTTGTAAACCACCTGTAGGCAATCTAGCACGCCTTCCTACAGTACTACATGTTCTGTACTGGGCACAATTTGTAAACCACCTGTAGTAGTGAACTGCATGCAGTGACTGGCAATCTAGCAGCGCCTTTCTACAGTACTACATGTTCTGTACTGCTCTTTACATGTGCCAGGATGAGCGACTCCTCTGGGCACTAAGTGAGGGACCCATTTTCTTTTTTTCTGGTACATTGTGTGTCAAGTACTTGAACTGAAGAAGCTCTTATCCTCAACATAGAAAGTGATTTCCAGTTTCCAGCAGCTAAAAGCCGGTGTCAGAGAATGAGAAGATGGCTGTGCTTGCTCAGTTCTCCCCTTTTATTAATATGGGGGTTCAAAATGCAGCCAAAAGAGTGTGTTTGGTTACGTTCGGAACTCCTATAGACATAAATGAGGGAAAGCTGCGCATGCACGGCCATTTTCCCATTCTCTGAAGTTGCTTCTTAGTGATGCAACTAATTTTAGCTTTAAAAGTCAGTGATTTTTTCCCCCCTCTGCATTCTAGCAGTCAAAGCTTTCTAATTTTCTCTTTAATGTAGTTGTATGAGGTCATGCAGCCACATACCAAAATTCATAACTTGTTTCTTGTGGGATAACTAGTTTTCCTTGGTACCTTGTTCTTGGTAGGCAAGATAAGCACAAAAATAAGTTATTCTGGTATTTTTTAATGATGATGTATCCATCTTATGGTACAATTTTGTTTTTTCCTCTCAGGTACTCAGGTACTGTGGTCATCAATGATGGGGTCAACTGAGAGGTAAAATGTCCAGGAGGTCTTGAAGTTGAACATTTAGATAATTAGATGAGCAAGTAGGAAAAAAAAAGTCAGATAATACTTGCAATTTTTTTTTTTTGTGGGGGAGAAAGGGGTAGGATGTGGGAAAGTGCAATAGTCCCTCTAGGCCATCGGAAGTCATAGGGGAGAAGGGGCAGAGCTAGAGTTCATCAGGCTTTAAAGATTCTTGGCTTCAAAACAAGAACAAAAACTTGGCTTTAGCTACGTCCTACTCTGTGCTACCACCTCAGCAGTCACAATGTCTTGAGGTGTGCTACTCTAAAACAGTGACAAGAGTTAAAAACTATTCTATATGCAAGTGAAAATGAGAAGATAAAAATGGTCTGTGTTGTCCATAGCCACCAATCAGAGCTCTTTCTGCAGAAAACCCAAAATATAATAGAACTAGCATAGCTTTAGTACTATTAGCCATTAAAACATATGAAAAATGACAAGAAACAAATGTGCAAATGGTCTAACTAAGAAACGGTTGAAAAATAGACACCGGTGGTAAAACAAGTTCACAATAACCCAAGAGACTGTAGTGGTCATTTGCAATCATTAAGCGTAACTAAAGATAACAGCAATCATTAGTAACAGTATTTGGCCCTATAGGTTAGTGAATAGCCTAATTAGCAGTAAACAATACCAGCAATATATAGTTATGGCTTAATATATAATCATTAACAGGTGGATGCTAGTAAGGGTGATAAAGCAAAGATTCTTACAAAAGCAATACCAGCAGAAAACACTCGGAAATATACTTTTATAACTTCTATAATAACTAAAATCCAATATAATTACACAGACCATCTGACCGAAAAAAGATGCTTGTGGAATGAAGCCCAGTCAGTATAATTAGGTTAATTGTTACTTCCAAAAGCTATTATCAGATAATTAATTCACAGATCTCTGCAAAGACAAAACCTTCTGTAACATATCCTTTATGCTATTATCAAAGTGGAAAGAAAACTAGTTTAACCATAACAGCCAAAAACATTTAGGGCGACACATATGAACGGGGCTGCGGCAGATATCTGGCGTCTTTTCAGCCCAATATCAGGCGCAGCCTCGTTCATACATTTTTAAATCTCCCGGAGGCGCGCTAGAACCGTAGTGAAGCTACATATTTATATCTTCGCTACGGCATTTCTAGGCGCATTACTGCTGGAACAGGTATACCACTTTCAAAGTGGTATACCTGAGCCAGAAATGTCGCCCTAGCGCTTGAATGCACCCGATTTATGACCCGCTGTAGAGCAGGTTCATAAATCAGGCGGATTCTATGCCATTAATATGCGTGTGAAATTCGGCGTGTTAACACCAAATTTCATGCATGTCGCCCTAAATCTCCACATGATATGAAAAGGTGGTCAGACATAATTGATAATGATATAGCCAATCTTACAACTGTTAACGAAAAATGCTAGTTTCGGGTGAGATAGCTTTTGATGGATGGAATTCGGCTCCATTGGTCAGAACAAACATTGTTCATGCTTTTAAGTTGTTTTTTTAAGTCAGTGATAAACACTCCCCTTCTTCAGTTTAGCTTTCTACCATCTAAGAAAAATACAGGTGGGGTGAAGGAAGGGCACATTACTTCCAATGAGAAAATTAATTCACATCAAGGGATATTCCTTTTGAGTAGGTCAGTGTTTGTATGGTTTGCTTAGGCAGCCTGCCCTTTCCCTTGCTTGTGTCTACCTGATCATGCTAAATTTCTATGGTGGAGACAGGACTATACCTATAACTAAAACTCATAAGAAACAGTTTACTTGGTGTAGAGAACATACTCCTCTTTTAGGCAATAACCATCTGGGGGTACCTGAAAATGTATATTTATGACTACAGGCAGTCCCTGGGTTACAAACGGGATAGGGACTGTAGGTTTGTTCTTAAGTTGAAATTGTATGTACCGTATTTTTCGGACTATAAGGCGCACATAAAAGCCTATGATTTTCTCAGAAATCGAAAGTGCGCCTTATAGTCCGATGCGCCTTATATATGAATCAATTCTTCACTTGGGTTTTTAGGCTTTGTTCAGAACGTATTAGGTACAGCTGGTTTAGTGACACTGATTTGTAACTGATTTGTAACTGATTTGTAACTGATTTGCAACTGATTTACAACTGATTTACAATAGTAAATACGTCCGAAATCAGTTACAAATCAGTTACAAATAAGTGTCACTAAAGCTATGTTCACGCAGCTGATTTCAGAACTGATTCACGTCGGATTTCCGATGTAAATACGTTCCGAAATCAGTTGCAAATCAGTTGCAAATAAGCTTCACTAAGTGTGACACGTATTTCACGATACGGCACAGAGATATGTACATGTATTGACTTTTGTTACAAGTTTACAAGTTGAGAGTTATTGTGAAAGTGTTGAATGAAGCTTGGCTTGCGGTCTGAGCTTTGTTTCATTTAATGTGCCGCGCCTTATAATCCAGTGCGCCTTATATATGAACCAAGAAGACTTAACAGGCGCTCATTGATAATGCGCCTTATAATCCGGTGCGCCTTATAGTCCGAAAAATACGGTAAGTTGGAACAGGTATATTTATTAAATGTAATTCCAGCAAAAAAAAAATAAAAATTCCAGTTTTGGATTGTGCAGGGAACAGTTTATACATTTGTTTTGCTGTCTGTGCCCTTTTTTAGAAGATTTCACCTAACGTTCTGCATCTCATGTGCAGCTGTGGCATGCTGGCACTTGGTTATCATGGGGCGTGACTCAGTGTTTAATGTCAGCCACGCCCCATAAGTCTCTTGTAACTAGGGGACGGATGTAAGTCGGAACGATGTAAGTCGGGGACTGCCTGTATTGCTCTTGAATGACACTCTAATTTCTTGTAAAGTAACATGCCCTCCTTGAACACTTACGGTACATTTATGATATAACTGTGCAAGTCAATCTACTGTAATTATCCACTGTATCTTTTAAGAGAATTCCATCTGACAAACAAATACATCGGTAAATGTAAAGATTTGGATGAAGAAACATTTTTCAAGGCTGGAGAAGACTTCTTCCATAGAGGCTACCTACATGAGTACCATTCTTTATCAATCTACTACAGCTACTCAGGTACCTGCAGTGTCAGCATATGAACCTTCTGATCTGCAGGGCCTCTCATCCTCCTGCAACTGGTTGAAAGTGTTAGAGATGCATAATATTATAACCAGGTCCATAAAATAAAATAAGACCTACCTATTGTTCTTGAATGAAAAAAAATAAAAAATATATAGATGGATATTCATATATTGCAATTCTTCAGGATTTAATGCAATACAATCCACAGAAAGGTAAATAAGACTACAGATATAAGTTTAACTTGATGTCATTCACTATACAAGGTAGTGTCCTACAAAGGCAAATTCATGAGGTAAAAGTTAATGAGGTGTGGCAGGTAACGTCAGTAGACAGCAGATGTTCCAAAAGTCCCTGATCTCACCTGACACTGGTGACAGCGTAGTACAATACTGTCTCTGCTGGACAGCTCAAGTGTCAGCCTTACTGCAGTAAGCAGAAATGAAGGCGTCTTTTTCTCTCCTTTATGTTGCAGAGGTCTGCATCACATGGGAGAGTTCCATTTAAGAAGGGATAAAAAGAAAAGAAAAAAGATGACTAATAAAAAAGTCATGAAATAGTTGGATAGAACAAAAAGAACAACAGTTTTCAAGGCTAGAAAGTTGTTACGGCTGTATTCTGTTTCTAAAACCGTTTCTGCAAATTTTCGTTTCCGATTTTACAATGATTATACTTCATGTTAATAGGTAAAAGCAGCTTAAAACACAGCATGCTGTGAAAACCACGCAGCATCATGTAATTGAGTTTTCACAAAATTCCATTCACGGCAGTGTAACCTCTGGCCACCACTGTAATTCAACATAGCAGCAAAAACACCATGCGTCATGTCAACCTAAGTAGCCTGGAGCCAACGCTCATATACTTTAATATATTGTAGCAAACTACCAGGACAAGAGAGATATTAGGACTGCTGCTGTATTTAGCCCAAAAAGGATAGCTTATACTGAGTACAACTAGCTCTCTGATCTGGCTAATAGAAGGGGTACTAAGGAGGACTCTCCCCTATGACAAATGCTTTATTGGAAAAGCATTATCTTCCGAATACATGAACAACTTCAACATACTAAGAATTGAAAGTACATTAAAAAGTTGGGTAACTTTTCATTAAACAATGATCAAAAGGGTTTTGCAACCCTACAAAATACAGAATGGTATATAAAACTCTCTAAATGCTTAGCAGATCATGCCATTATAGCTCAAAGTATACTAAGAACCTCCTGTTCATTTTTGCAAAGTTTGGCTGAGAAGCATTAGATCAATGTACAGTGTGAGGATGTGCGGTCCATGCCTCTCCCTTCCATGTTTTGCAATCATAGCTCCCATGGCTTCTTTCCCAGATACTTTCAGCTGTTAGCATGCCCGTGTATTACAAGGTGTAGGATACTTCTGCTACTTACATATTGCTATGCTATTCCTCTGCTCACTAGAAGTGTACTCTGCCCTGCCCAGCATGTGAAACACAATCTCTCCTGAGACTGGGAGAACAAGGGAGCATGGAAGATGTGAGCCTTGTGATGTCCTGTACTACAGGGAAAGGACAATAGCCACTGTTTTCAGAGTAAGCGTATGTTCACACCGCGTATTTGCAGGGCGTAATTTAGCATGTAATAGCGCTTCAATACGCCCGAATTATGCCCCATAAACACAGTAATTCATATCTCGTATTGATTACCTGCCGTCTTCCCCGGCATACAATACGTGTCGGGGAAAAAGAATTGACATGTCACATGTCGGGGACAGTGATAGTCAATCGGAGCCAGCTGTCAGCGCTTTATAAGTCCACTCTGGCCAGCGCGTACTTCTAAAACACACAGCGTATTGCGGCGTGCACAGTATGCACCGCAATACGCTGTGTGAATATAAACTAAGGGTCCGTCTACACGGTAAGCATTTCCATTTGGTTTTTGACTCGGATTTTCAATTCCGTCAAAATAGACTGCAAGACCATCCCTATAGACCTCTGTTAATAATCCGAGTCGTAGTCCACATGACTCCCATTTTCTTGAGGTCGGATTTCAAAAACGCTGTTTTTACTGCTAAAGTACATGTTCGTACTTCCGCAGTATTTCAGTTCAAAAACAGTGTCCCAAACATTTCTATGGTGGATCCGCGTCCAAAACCCTATAGAGATGAATGGGATTTGTTTTCTGACTGTAAGTACTTGTTGGACAACATGGTTTTAGGATGCAGAATGTGATGTGTATTTTGATGTGTCATGTGAATGTACCCTAAGCAAGAGTTAAATGCCAGAAGCATGGTGACATAGCTGCATGTGAGACTGGCTTACACACTAAATAACAGGCTATAATGTGTGGCACACTATTTTTAAAAATTCAGTGCCTCTATATGATTCAGATAACTAGTGATGTAATATTTTATCTGTAAAGACTGTTTATGCATTAAGACATTGCTGCTTTGGATACGCTTCTATACAGATACTAATTTGTCTCCATGTACCCTTATGGTGCAGTGATAATACAGACTTTCAGTTAGTGACTTTATCTTGATGTAGCGCTTTGCCTGCTATTGAAATCAAACAAGCATTGTGTAATTTAGTACTGGTGTTTATTACTCTCTTACATATATTTATTTGTATGGAGAGAGCAGTATACCTATAAGAATCTAGCTGCAGGAACACAACTTTTTTTCTAGTTGGAAGCTCGTGTGCATCTTTAATTGTGACTTCAGTATCAATTGAACCACATTTTATTATTAATTAATGCAAAAAGCTGGATTCTATCACTTTTCTTGAAAGTTGTAATGCAGCAGTACAGAAAGAAAGCAAACCATGATTTATGCTGAATAACCTTTAAAAGCTTATCATTGTGCAGTGCTGCCTGCTTGTAGGGAGGTGTGAGGTGATGACGATGATAAAGGATACAGGTGGGAGCACAGCGACAAGCTCCATTGATGGGGATATAAGGAGAAAGGAATAGACATTCTGGCAATGTAGCACTACTTGGTCTATTAAACCGGCTGTTCTTGGTTTAGCCCAAAGCGTGTGCATTGGGGAGAGGGTGAGCGGGTTAGTCAGAAATGGTGGCTTAAATTTATATCACCATCTGCAAATTCTAGGGTGTGCTGGCAACAGGTGTGGCTATGCATCTGATGCATTTTATTTGCTAATACTATTTATATTCAAACGGGGAGGAAGAGGCATGGACCGCACATCCGCACTATACGTTGATCTAATGCTTCTCAGCAAAAATTTAAAAAATGAACAGGTAGGTTCTTAGTATACATTTTTATCAAATGGTATAAGCCCACTTGCCACTTCATGGCGACCTCTTTAAAGTAGGTCCCTACACTAATGGGGGCAGCACTGTATGACGGCCACCGCCGTAGCAACAGCCACACCATTGAGGGGCACAACCCAGTGGCCCAACAACAGCACTGTTCCCAGAACTAGCCCCCCAGCTCTGAGCTGCACCAACACAGAGGAATAGCATCACAGCAGCAATGACTGCCACACAGCACCTTCATCAAAAAAAGGAGTGGTTCATTACCGCTCACCTCTCCATGGGCTCCCTGCAAGCAGACTGAAGAGAAGGGGCATTAGCCCTTATATAAACTACTGCTAAATACAAACACCTGTGCCAAATGGAAAGAAGTGCTTGTCCAAGTAAAGAAGAGAAAGACATTTATATTCAAACAGAGAAGAAAAGGCATAGACTGCACATCCTCGCATTGTAAAATTTACAAAAATGAACAGGAGGTTCTTAGTATACTTTTTGATCAAACAATATAATCCCACCTGCCACTTCACGGCGATCTCATTAAAGTGGGTCCCTACACTAATGGAGGTAGCACTGCATGACACTGTGAAGTGGCAAGTGGGCTTATACTATTGCATCAAAAAGTTTACTAAGAACCTCCTGTTCATTTTTGTAAAATGTTGCTGAGAAGCAATAGATCAATGTATAGTGTGAGGAAGTGTGGTCCTTGATTTTCTTCTATGTGAACTAATACTATTTAATTACACAGGCCATTAAAAACCATTTGACTAAGATGCCCAATATTTATTTGTTTTGTAGAAAAAAAAAAAAAAGGAAAACCAATATAAGGCATGTAAAAGCCAATGTGAGCGATAATAACACTAAGCAATTCCATTTTCCACATGAGGGGATTAGCACGTGTTGACTGATCATCATGTCATGCTACAGGAAGTGCGAATTCTAGATTTCTATTAGCATTGTGCCCGGCAATGTACTCTGCTAATCCAATCATCAAAGCTATCACCAATAATTTGATTTCTTATTTCCTATTTGCAAATGCACTAACGTAACTAACATGCAATTTCACTCTGAGCCCTTGGAGAACCCGAGGGTATTACAGACAAAGCTCTCATGGCTTTAGAGGACAGCCACACTGGTGTTCATTTAGAACATTAACTCCAAAGTATAGATTGTTCATGGCATGTGTTTGTATCACTGCTTTCTTCCAGTATCCAGCAGGCAAAACTAATTAAGGTGTACAGATCCCAAGCGATACACTAAACACACATAGGGAAAAAATGTACCAATCCCGTGTAATGCTTACATAGTGAAAACTTAGACTAGAAAGTCTGAAGGTACGCCTAATTTACGATGATTTCGTTATATCTAGCAAACCGTATACTTTACAACTCTGTAATACCAAGTATACATCTATAGACAAAATGCTTTTAAGTTTGTTTTAATCAAGCGAAGGATAAACCCTTTGCTTTTTTAGACAATAAACAGCTTTCCTTCGCCAAAACCTCTGGCGTCCTTGATTCCACGTGCGCCGGGATCCACCATTTTGTCTATAGCTGTATCCGTTTCAGAGGAACTACGCCACTGAAGGAACCGCGGCTGCCGTGTTAACGGGCTACGGTGCAAAAAAGCCCTTTAGGTGCCTATGAGCGTTGTGCCTCTATAATATATGCAAAACCCTACTCGGTGAGTGAATTTTCTACTCCCACCCCTTATATTGTTTTAACATATTTCACGATTGTGCGCCCCCGGTTTCTCCTTTTTTCTTTTCTACATACCAAGTATACATTATACATCTAATATCCAATCAGTCAGATATGTTTTTATTATTCTCCAGGTCTAATTTATACTTAGTATAGCCCTTTAGTATTTGAAGTGTGAGGGTCTAACCCTTATATCCAATTCATTGCTTGCAGAGGCACAATGGTTTGCCTATAAGAGCAGTTGTACCAGATACTGTGACAGAGGACAGCATCCACTGGTGTTCAAGGATATATTTTCTGCAGTCATACAAAATTGCAACATTCAGCTCAATAGAACTTTTCTTACAGAGCTGCTGTGACATCTCCCGTTATGTCTGCTTTAAAAAAATCCTGTGAAATAACAATTCTGGAGCATCTTTTCTTATAACTCTGTTTTGTTCCTCTGTTATTCCTTCTTGAAATGTATTACTGAATCTGTCAGCTGGGTGTAGCCAATCAGTTCTCAAAGGGTGTATCCCCGCACAAACTGACATTGTCAGCACTGATTGGACAATGTCAGACTGTGCAGGACATACCACCAATACGTAACACCCAGCTGACAGATCGGTAATGCATTTCAAGAAGGACTAACATGGGAACTATACAACAGACTAAGGAAAGACGCTCAAGAATTGTAATTTTTACAGAAAACACAAGTGTTCATTAACCCCTTACCGCCACAGCCAGTTTTGGCCTTCCTGACAGAGCCCAAGTTTTGAAATCTGACATGTGTCACTTTATGTGAGAATAACTTTTTGACACTTACCTATCCGTGTGATTTAGAGACCGTTTTCTCATGACACATTGTGCTTTAAGAAATTTTAAAATTTTGGTCCATACAATCATGACAATAACTGGGTGGTGTGAATGAACCTAAAAGGGGTTTTCTCACTACAAAGATTAGCTTTCAACATGTAGGGTCAGGTAATTGAATACTTTTTCTTAATATTTTAATCTTTTGATTTTACTTTAGTCAGGAGAGATTTTTTTCTGCTCTTAGTACAAACAGGTTTCCAAGGTTACCTATCCTGATTAGAGCAGAGTGAAGTCACCATAGCCTGAGAGCTCACTTGGGGAGACTAATTATCTCTAAAAAGATTAGCTTATGGTTACAGATAAACAATTGTTTATCAGAACATTTGTAGCTTTTGTTTACTGAAGATTGAAGGGATGTTCTCGGATCAAGAATGCTCGTTGGTCTGTGATTAAAAATAGAAGATAAGACTCATGCTTGCCTCCCAGATGCTCCCATTCAGTCCCAGCTGCCGGTCTGTACATCCCAGAAGTAGAAGTGAACCGTTCATTGTTCACGTGACAGGTGCAGCTAAGCACAGGCCACAGTGTCACCTGCACGTGACCTCTGTGGCCTGTAATCGACTGCAGCTATCATGTGAATAAAGACCGTTCAGTATCAAAGCCAGGTTGAACAGACTGGGAGCCAGAAGTGAATAGGAGAGTAGAGGAGGTAAGTATGAGACTTATCTTCTATTTTTAATCATGTCCCGATTCACCAACACGCATTCTTAGATCCCGGAACAACCATTTAACTCTTCTGCACTGTTATGTCTCAGCTAGTTACAGGTAAGTGAAATATGCTAACCACTGCTATAGAGCTACACAAAGCCTGACAAGACCAGAGTGGATGAAAAGCTGCTTGTGACTCAGTGAAACAACATGGTGAGAAAACCTCTTTAACCCCTTAACAACTGCCCACTGACTTTTGATGTCGGCTGGCGCGGGTTGTTAGTCTACAGTGACGTCTTTTGGCGTTGCTGTGGACTTCGGGGTTTGCTACACAGCCCTGAACCCAAAGCATCTCCTGCGAGCACCGGGGAGCAGAGGAAACCTCCGCAACCCGGTGCTTTAACCCTTTGATTGTGGCGGTGCATTACCACAGTGCAATCAAAGGGTTCCCCTGCTCTGTCGGGTGATCAGAACACCTGGTGACCTTACAAAGCTCGGGGAACGGCTGCACAGTCAGCCCTGGGGACCTAGAGTGGCCCCAGATCTCTGTGTGTATGAAGCCAGTGACCAGGACACACTGTGTGCTGTCCTGATCACTGCCTGTGTCCGACTGACACAGATTATAATGTATTAGCATTATACTGTTAAAAAAAAAAAAAAAAAAATGTAAAAGAGTTCTCCCTTCATGGGTATATAAAAAAAAAAGTAAAAAACATAAAAAGTGTAAAAAAAAATGAATAAAAAATTAATATTTAATAAATTTGTACATAAATATTAATAAATAAAAAATAATTGTGCATATATTACACACACAAAAAGAAAAAAACACATATTAGGTATCCACACGACCGTAATAACCTGTAGAATTAATCTAACAAGGGGATTTATCGTTTGAGCTGCTCGTGCTGTTCTGCTAATTTTCTCAGATTGAGTTTGAAATCCAGGGGCGTGTCTCTCCTCTCAGCAGGCGTATCTCCCCGCACTGAAGAACTGTGACATCATCATTTTGTTTGAAGCAGGGGATGCAGAGGGTTGTCTGGATATAACAGCTCTGTAGCCTCCTGCATGCTTATGTCTGCAGCCTTCAGGCTCCACAAGCTGCAGCAAGCACCTATTATATCTATTATATCTCTTAGTTTACAAACTGAAAGCCAGCAGCTTTAACTTCTGTTCTAGTGGTATTCAACCAAATTGTTCTGACAACAGGCAGAGACCTTTACTCAACTACAAGGACAAATGTCAGCTTAAAGTAAAGATCTCTGCTTGCTGTCAGTGATATGAGTGAAAACAGTGGGGGGGAGAAGCAAATCAGCTTTGAGAGAAGAACCTGCTCAACCTGTAACTGACTTGGGCTGATGGTGTAACGGTAGAGTGTTGTTTTTACAACGAAGGGGTTTGGAGTTCTAGTCCCTCACAGGGTATATTTTTTTCCTCCCCCTAAATTCTACACATATGTAGAGAGACCTAAAATATATATGTCAATCTCTATAATGATATATATACACATACATAGCTCCCCTATATCATGTCTCATCCCCGAGAGTATATGCATTGTATCACATACGTTGGAAGTGCTTGGTGTGACTGTGAGGATGGGACACTATATAGGGGAGCTTTATGTGTGTGTGTGTGTATATATATATAAAATTATAGATGTCTACACATATATTTTCATATCTTTACATATGTGTACAATTTATAAAAGAAAAAAAAAAAAAACACATGGGACTTGAACTCCCAACCTCTGTCTTGCCAAGCTGATCACCTATGCACTGCACTACACAAGCAGCTCATACAGATGCAGTGTTGAATCCTTATGTTATAAACTACAGATGATGACGTCATAAGGAGGCGGGGCTTGCATTCGATCTGAGAAACAGAACGCCCTCTTTTCAAAGTAGCAGCTTAAGGACTGAACCTGTGAGGAGGTGAATCAACCTCTTGGCAAAAGCCCTTTAAACAGGCAGTAATTGCCCAGATCCTTCCCCCTAGAGCTGAGATGTACATAGAACCAGCAGACTCTGTTTTCACTATCGATTTTAACAGCTGAGAGGAGAGTAAACACAGAGTGTGCAGGCAGCCAATCGCAGCGCAGGGGGCGTGGCCATGACGTTTCCTGTCTAGGGGCATAACCCAACAGGCTGAATGAAATGTCAGCCAGCCAATCACAGTGCAGGGGGCGTGTTTAGGGCACAGGAATCGACCAGGGGGCGTTCTGACCAGCAACAGCAGAAATAGAAGACATAGGTAATGCAGCCCAATTACAAAAGTGCTTATTTTTACTGTCCCCATAATCTGAGACATGATCGTTGTAACGATAAAACCCCTTTAAGTGTGAAACATAAAAAGTGTAAAAAAAATGAATAAAAAAATAAATATTCAATAAAAAATAAATAAATAAAAAATAATTGTGCATATATTACACCCACAAAAAAACCTACACATATTAGGTATCCACACGACCGTAATAACCTGTAGAATTAATCAAACAAGTTATTAAGTGTGAAGTATGAATGATGTAAAAAAAAATTCTGCAGTTATTTATAAGTGAACTTAAACTATTCTCCCATAAAGTACAACTTGTCTCGAATAAAACGAGGCCTTATCCAACTGCGTCATTGAAAAAATAAATAACTGTTGAAACGTGAGGAGGATAAAAACTAAAAAAAAATTCTGGTCATTAACTACTTTTCAGGTCTGGGGCTTAAGTGGTTAAATCAAATCCAGCTCAACTATTCTAAACGAGAACCAGTAGCACTATTAAATATCTGTAGTTGATAAAAATGTTACAACTAACCTGAAAAACCTAGAGCAGATGTTTAAGGATGACTCAATGAAAATTACTTCCAGCGAAGCAAAGATTTTTTATTTTATTTAAAACTTTTTTTTTTTTACTAATCAAAACCAGACACTGTTTCGCTGGAGGGTAGCATTAGTTGTTTTTACCACAAAAATTGGATTTTTGTACTTAACGTAAAATCCTTTTCTCGTCCGATTCATTAGGGGACACAGCACCTTGGATATAGGCCCTGGTCCTAGGAGGCGGACACTAGGCAGACCAAATGCGTTGGGCCCGCCTCAGTGGTCTATATCCCTCCTGCTGACGCCAGGCTGATCAGTTGGTACAAAAGCCATGGCCGAGAGGAAGAAAAAAAAACCACAACAATTCCATGGAGAAAAAATGAGGGTGGGACCTATGTCCCCCAATGAATTGGACGAGAAAAGGATTTTACGTTAAGTACAAAAATCCAATTTTCTCACCAATGTCATTGGGGGACACAGAACCTTGGGATGTCCAAGAGCAGTCGCAGAGGGTGGGCAACTAAAAAACTTCATCAGCAGTGACAAGCATCAGCCCACTGCTACCTGAAATACCTTACGGCCGAGAGCTGCAGCAGCCGAGGCAAAGGCATAAATTTGGTATAACTTAGAAAAAGTATGGGCCGAAGCCCAGGTGGCAGCTTTGCCGCTTGATGCCGAACTGCCTAGGCGGCACCAACTGCTCGTTTGGCGTGAGCAGTGACCTGAAACGAACGGGGTTCCCCCCCTAGAACAATAAACTTCCGGAATTGCAGACCGGATCCGGCTGGCAATGGTGGCCTTAGAAGCCGCCAGGCCCCTGCACGGACCCTCAGGAATGACAAAGAGGGCTCTGTGCACCTAAAGGATCCGTAACAGAGAGGTAGATCCGAATGGCCCTGACCACGTCTACCCAGTGTAACGGTCGCCCTTGAGGGTGAGTGGGCGAGGGGCAAAAAAAGGGCAGAACTATGTCCTCATGATTTGAAACGATGAAACCACCCTAAGGAGACATGAAGGAACAAGACACAGAACAACTTTTTCTTTATGCAGAGCCCACAATAGGGACTTGCATGATAGAAGCCGCCAGTTCAAACACTTGGCGGATGGAAGTGATGGGCACCAGGAAGGCCACCTTCCATGAAAGTAAACGTAGGGAAATTTCCCGTAGTGGCCCAAAAGGTGAAGACTGCATGATCTTCCAAACAAGCATTGAATCCCACAGTTCGATAGGCCTACAAACCGGAGGGACAGAAAGCAAGATCCCCTGCAAAAAAAAGGCCTTGACCTGTGAGCGGGAGGCCAGCCTGCACTGCACATAATCGCGAGAATAGAAAACTGACTTCTCAAGGAGGAGAGGCCGAGCCCGAGCTCCAGGCCTGACTGTAGAAAAGACAGCACCCTTGGAGTAGAACATACCAAGGGGTGACATTTCTGGGGCTTCAGCCCAGGCAAAAAAGGCCTTCCGGGTATGGCAATAGATCCGGGTGGACTGAGGCCTACGTGCTCGAATCATGGTCCGGATAACGGAACCCGACAAACCCCGAGATTTTAGAATTGCAGATTCAATAGCCAGGCCGTGAAAATGCAGCCGTAATACAGTGGGGTGGAGCAGAGGACCCTGCGAAAGAAGGCCTGGGCGTAAAGGAGGAGGCCAAGGAGCGCTTGCCAATAGGGTGACCCAATCCAAGGTGATGAGAACGGCTGGTATCCTCTCAGACTTGAGGCACTTGAGCCCTCAAGGAAGAAGAGGCCAGGGTGGAAAGAGGTAGATCCGAGCAAACTGACCCCAAGGAAGGACCAGCGCGTCTACTGCTAGTGCCAGGGGATTCCTGGCCCTGGCCACTTAATTCGGGAGCTGGAGATTGAGGCGAGACACAACCAGATCGACGTCTAGCGTACCCCACCTCTGGCAAAGAGGTCGAAGAACGGTATAACAGCTTACTCCCTGGAATCGACCGTTGCTTAACTGAGATAATCGGCCAAATCGGTTTTCCACTGCTGGAATGAAAAGTGCCGACAAGAGCAGTACCGATGCTCTGCCCAGCGAAGAATCCTTGCAGCTTTCCGAAAAGCTGCTCGGCTTCTGGTGCCGACCTGAAGACTCAGACAAGCCACTGCTGTGGTGTTGTCGGACCGAATCCGAACTGGGTGCCCCCGGATGAGAGGGGACCAAATGAGAGTGCGCTCGGAAAATAGCTGGTCGTTCCAGCACCTTGATCTGACAATTGGATTCACCGAGGGACCAGAGACCCTGAGTCGTCCGGGAGCCGAAGATGGCACCCCCCTCCCCCCCGAAATGCTGGCGTCTGTGGTGATGATCAGCCATTGCGGGGACAGAAACGACCTCCCTTGATGTAATGCCAGATTATGATGGAATCAGACCGGGATTGCTGCAATTAACTATCTATCCGGAGCGCACTGCAATATCCAGGGTGATCCTGATGCTGACCAGGCAGGCGCATCGAGATGGATCCTTCACTAGAAGGTCAATCAGACAAGGAACCAAGCCTCTGATGCAAAGGATCGCCATTAGGGGAACCAAGACCTATGTGAAGACTCCTGGTGCAGTTGCAATGCCGAACGGCAGAGCTCTGAACTGGAAAATGCCGAGAGCCTACTTCGAAACGCAGGAACCGCTGGTGGACCTGGGAAATAGGGACATGCAGATAAGCATCCCGATGTCTATAGAAGACAGAAAACTCTCTGCTCCAGAGAGGTTACCACTGACCGGAGCGACTCCATGCGGAAACCCTGACCTACACATACCAGTTGAGCTCCTTGAGATCTGACATTGGCCCCAATGACCTGCCCTTCATGGGGTTATAAAAAGGTTTGAATAAAACCCCTGAAAACGGAAAACCCCCGTCCACCCACAAACGGAGGAAGTTGGGGTACTTAACTATCCGACGTCTTCAGGCGTCGCGGCATCACCCCTTCGGTACCACAGACCCGCATGTGAGGCTACCGGAATCCATAAAAGGCCGTGGAGGCCGCAGGTGGGGACAAGTAAGCGGTGAAAAAGGAAGACTAGCTAGCTAAAGAATGGACTGGGTTCCTGATGCTCTCAGGGGGGGACAACGTCACGGTAAAATTACGCGCTAATGACCCCCCTGATAGGTGAGAGCCAAAGGCTCCATCACCTTTCCACAAGGTGAGAGCCAGGTGCTCAATCACCACCTGTGAAGGAAAGAAAAACAAACTCCGCAGAACTGCAGAGCAGCGTCTGCCTCCTACGGACACATGGCTGAAAACTCACGCACCACCTCCTCCCCCCGGCCTCTCTCTGTTGGTGTACCCCAGGGGTCTGTCCTGGGCCCACTACTCTTTTCTATCTACACTAGTGGTCTGGGTCAACTAATAGCATCGCATGGCTTTCAATACCATCTGTATGCTGATGACACCCAACTCTACATCTCCGGCCCAGATGTCACTTCTCTACTCTCCCGGATCCCTGACTGTCTTTCGTCCATATCCTCCTTCTTCTCCTCACGTCTCCTGAAGCTAAACGTGGAGAAAACTGAATTCATCATCTTTCCACCATCTAACTCCACCCCTCCACCTGATCTCTCTATCACAGTCAATGGCTACACTCTCTCACCAGCTCCACAAGTCCGCTGCCTTGGGATAACCCTTGACTCCAATCTGTCCTTCAAACCACACATCCAAACCCTCACATCCACCTGCCGCCTCCACCTGAAAAATATCTCCCGTATCCGTTCTTTCCTTAACTTCGAAAGCACAAAAATGCTGGTCCATGCCCTCGTTATCTCCCGCCTAGACTACTGCAACATCCTTCTCTGTGGCCTCCCAGCTAGCACCCTCACTCCCCTCCAATCCATCCTTCACTCTGCTGCCCGTCTGATTCACCTCTCTCCTCGCTACTCCTCTGCCTCTCCCCTCTGCCAATCCCTTCACTGGCTTCCCATTGCCCAGCGAATCCAGTTCAAGTTAGCAACCTTGACCTACAAGGCTCTCCATAACCATTCCCCTCCATATATCTCTGCTCTAATCTCCAGATATCTCCCCTCACGCAACCTCCGCTCCTCACAGGACCTTCTTCTCTGCTCTCCCCTTATCAGCTCCTCACACAACCGTCTCCAAGACTTCTCCCGTGCTTCATCCACACTCTGGAACTCACTGCCCCAAAACCTCAGACTCTCCCCCACTCTCACCAGCTTCAAAGGCAACCTGAAAACCCATTTCTTCAGGATTGCCTATAACCAACAATAACCCTGCTGTCACTACACTATCCATAACCACGTCTGCCCCTCACCTTCTGTCTCTTCCCACCTTCCTCATAGACTGTAAGCCCTCACGGGCAGGGACCTCTCCTTCTGTACCAGTTGTCAGTTAGTAATTTGTTACCTTTGTACTTGTTTGACCTATGTTATGTATGAAACCTGAATGTACAGCGCTCTGGAACCAAGGGCGCTCAAAAATAAATAATAATAATAATAATAATAATAATAACTAATCAGCCTGGCGTCAGCAGGACGGACATAGGCCACTGGGGCGGGCCCAAAATGTTTGGTCCGTCTAGTGTCCGCCTCCTAGGGAAAGGGCCTATACCAAAGGTGCTGTGTCCCCCAATGACATTGGCAAGTAACAAATTTTTATGCCGGTAGAACTGGGAGGAGGTGAGGACGCACACGCACTGTGAGGTTTATTTGTTCTTATTGTCTGTATATGTTTTGTTTTCAGACTCTGTTCATGATGTTTCAATAGTGCGGGCACTGGCCTAAAATGTTTAATTATGCCTGGATTTCTAACATGTCGAAGTACTGTTGTTATATAATAAAAAAGCAATAAAATATGTTTTAAAAAAAAAAAAAAAGCCAGATACTGATTCTTTTCTACTTAGTCATTTTTAATTCTTGATTGTAGATTTTCAGATTGTTTCCTAAGCTGATTTAAACAGCATTTAGAGAGATTTTTACAGCAGTTTCATGGACATAGGAGCCAATGAACAGGAGCAGACCCACTGATTTCTACATAAGAGTTTTTTAGGCATGCTCTGTAACCTGGGAAGAAATCACATGGTGCATGGAGGGGATGAGGGAGAGCTTTGACATCTCCTATTGTGAATGGTGGATCCTGTGTTACCTATATAATGGTGTCACATTTCAGTGTATCCCTACCTGTGCCAATAATGAGGAGACTGCTGAAAAGCTCTCTCTACAGAACAGGAAGTGCCAGACTATTAATAGGTTAACTGAAAACTGCAAGATTTCAGGATTTTAAAAAAAAATATTGATAGTAATATGGGAAAAAAACACCAACAATTCTATAAGGGTTTGTTCACACAACGTTTTTGATCCTTTTTATGGATCCGTTTCTGAGGAGTGAAAAGCGCATCCAGAAAGCGGATCTGAAAAACGCAACAATTGATACTTTATTTCGATCCATATTGTATGCTTTTTGAGTTTCGTTTTATGGATCCGCTTTCTGGATACGTTTTCAGGGGTGGGAATATCTCTCTCTCTCTCATCACTTGCTGCGCCCGTCCCATTCATCACTTGCTGCGCCCGTCCCTCTCATCACTTGCTGCGCCCGTCCCTCTCATCACTTGCTGCGCCCGTCCCTCTCATCACTTGCTGCGCCCGTCCCTCTCATCACTTGCTGCGCCCGTCCCTCTCATCACTTGCTGCGCCCGTCCCTCTCATCACTTGCTGCGCCCGTCCCTCTCATCACTTGCTGCGCCCGTCCCTCTCATCACTTGCTGCGCCCGTCCCTCTCATCACTTGCTGCGCCCGTCCCTCTCATCACTTGCTGCGCCCGTCCCATTCATCACTTGCTGCGCCCGTCCCTCTCATCACTTGCTGCGCCCGTCCCTCTCATCACTTGCTGCGCCCGTCCCATTCATCACTTGCTGCGCCCGTCCCATTCATCACTTGCTGCGCCCGTCCCATTCATCACTTGCTGCGCCCGTCCCTCTCATCACTTGCTGCGCCCGTCCCATTCATCACTTGCTGCGCCCGTCAGGATTCATCAGCTGCCGCGCGTCCGGCGGCGGCAGGAGCAGTCTCCGCTCGCGGTGGCAGGAGGACATGCTCCGCTCGGCTGTGCCGGACGGCAGGAGGACACGCTCCGCTCGGCTGTGGCGGGCGGCAGGAGGACACGCTCCGCTCGGCTGTGGCGGGCGGCGCAGAAGCAGGCAGCACCTCCATCCCACGATCCAGCCCCCATCAGCTGTGCACTGCGCTTTTCGGATGCGCTTTCAGCCGGCAATACATACCCACAGTGTGGAGCGCTTTTGGACAGGTGCCAAAATCGCACTCCATTATATCCTATGGGCTTTCACTTGCGTAGAACGCAAGAAGAATTGACATGTCAATTCTTAAATCGGATCCGAAAAGTGCAGTGCAGGAGAGCTCTCAAAAGCGCATCACCGATCTCCCATGAGAACGGCGATGCGCTTTTGCCATTGAAAGCAATGTTAATCACACTGACAATTGTTAGATCCGTTTTGCAGATCCATAAAACGGATCACAAAAGCATCGTGTGAACAAGCCCTAAAAATGTGTTTAACATATAAACATGACAAACAATAAGTCATTTTATGATGGCACACTCCCTTAAGAGCATACTAGATTGTAATAAAAGTATTGGCTTTAGCACTCTGTGATAGTTAATTCAGACAAACCTGTTGACTTTTTGGAAATGAATGCTTTTATCGGCACTGAATTCATCTGTAATATACATGTCTTGTGAAAGAATTCACCTTCTAGATTTTTACACTTCAACGTCTAAGAAAAATTAAATCTGAACAAAACAAGATTGAATGTTAAAATAAAATATCAATACACAGTTCATCCCATATAAAACTAACTTGTGTTCTTGTAACAAAGAAATATTTAGAAAAAGAGGTTAATGAGGCGTGCCAGGTAGAGTTGCTAAAGAGTAGATGCTTCAATAGTTACTGATCTCACCTGACATCAGTGACAGCATAGTGTACTACTGTCTCTGCTGGACACAGCTGACAAGTCTACAAGTCAACCTTTCTTCAAATTAAAAGAAAAGACCTTTTACTTTTTTGCCTCTGCTTAATAAAACACATGTAGAAATATACTCCGTGTTCACACGGCTTATTCCCGACATATTGAGCGCACCAATCCGCCGTGAATAAGGGGCAGGACGGGGGCGGGGCCGGAGCACGGCGGGGGCGGCGCTCCCGGCCCCATAGACAATGCATTGTTTACGGCGCGTCCGCGCCGTAAATAATGTGCATGTCACTTTCTCCCCCCGCGGCGGATTTGCCGAGCGGGGAGGAGCGACGGAATCCACTGTTCTCTATGAGAGCAGTGGATTACCGTAATTGCTGCCGCGGATTGGCGCCGTACTGCAGCGCAAATCCGGTGCGAGTACGGCGCCAATCCGCGGCAGAATAAGCCGTGTGAACGGGGCCTAAATGGGGGTTTGTGGGAGTTAAAAATTGAATTCCTTGCACTGAAAACGCAAAGTGTTACTGAACTGAAGATTTACTTAGAAAAATGTCCATGTTTTCATTTTTGAACCACTTACTGCACCGTTTCCTTTCTTTATGAACATCTGGTCCATGTTATATTGCCCAAAATACTCTAAAGCCGCTCTCCCTGCAAGTTGAGATTCCAGTGCTGCCTACATACTGTATATCCTAACTACAAGCTGCCCAGTAAACCTCATAGCTAAAGGTATATGATTTAGATCATGTAAAGGTATATGGTTTAGATCATGTACATGGGCAGTCTGTGCTGGGCTCCCTGGCTGTTAGGATATGTTCACACGGCATATTGGGGCGCCTATAGTACGCGCCGCAATACGTCGGGTGTTTTGGAAGTACTTCTGGGGCTTACAATACGATCGTATTGTACGCGTAGGGAGACGACGCGTAATCCATAGCTCTCTATGACAGCTATGAATTACCGTAATTGTGGCACGCATTTCGCGGTGTATAAAGCGCAATACGCGGCAAAATGGGCGCCCAAATACACTGCAAAATAAGCCGTGTCAACATTCCCTTAATGAGCAGCTTGTAACTGACATGCATTATACTTTTAGCAGTCGGAGTGATAGTTGGCTCATGTATGTGATATAATTAGTGACATGTAGACTGGGAATGGAAATCGGCCATCTAGATTACATATCACATGTATGGCATATGAACTAGTAGGAAGACCAGAACTAAGCGATATTAGCCATGCTGCACTATACAGTGGCCCCTCAAGTTAAAATGGCCTCAGGATACAATAGTTTCTTTCCTGGGACATTGTATGTTGAGTGTGATTTCAAGATACAACATCACAGACACTGTTGATCTGCGGCACATGTGACTGATGGAGGATCCAAAACATCCATATTAGTAAAGTACATGCAGTGACTCGCGGTCTAGTAGCGCCTCTCTTTAGTACAGTGCAGTACTACATGTTCTGTTCTGCTCTTGACATGTGCTCCATTGGTCACCAGGTGAGGGGCCCATTTTCTTTATTTCCGGTACATTGTGTGTAAAGTAAATGACCCAAAGAAGCTACTATCCTTAAAAATACATGTCAATAGAAGCTTCTAGCTGCTCTTCCTGACTGTTATATGGAAGGACTTGCTTTATTTGTATTTGTTATCTGCTTCATTTTCTGTAATATCTATTTTGCATTATGTTGGGGTCACATGTGGGGGCTTTGGAACCAATTACCAGTTTTCCATAATTAAGGTTGTAACATACAACGGTTTCAACATACAATGGTTGTCCTGGAACAAATTAATATTGTGTTTTGAGGGACCAGTATATAGGCAAAAACAAATTGTTGGAAGGCTGCTTTAGTGAAAAAAGAAAAACCAAGCACTTTTAATAAAGCAGCTAAGCTGATCTATACAAGAGAGACCTCAACTCCATTTACAGGAGATTTTTAGTTATAGATTCTAATTGTGGAATATTTATTAAATCAGAGGAGGCCAAAAATACTTGCTATTCCTTAACTATTAAAGGAAACTGTAAAAAACACAATATTTTTTTTAGTGCCATTCTACTCATTCACTTCTATGGGAGTTCTGAGTATAGCCAAGCGCGCACACTCGACTATACTCAGAACTCCCATATAAGTGAATGGATGGCGCTAGCATCAGGGTCAGATCGCATCACAGAGTCTCCTACGTAGTCCTAAGGCCATGTCTCCACAGAACAGGAATACCAGCGGATTTTCGGCGGATTCAGTATTTTGAATCCAATAAAAATCCGACAATACCCTGTGCTGCATAGTCAGCAATGAAAAATCCATGCTATAGTTTATGCATGTTGTATATTGAGCCAGATTCGCTGTCGATCCTGTACATTGAATGTACATTGCCAATAGCAAATCCGAACTGACCGTGGCTTTTGAGCAAATCTGTGCCCAAAACCGTGGTCCTGCTGCGGTCCAGCAATGTCAAAATGCCGTCAGATTTTGGATGGCATTTTGTCATATGCTGTGTGGACTTAGCCTAAGGCACATAGCTTCAGCCTGTCTTCCCTCCCTCTTGCTTGTAATAGATTTTTCTCTGTCAGCAGAAACCAGAAGAAAGAGGTAAGTTCACACTGCTCTCCTCTCAAAGGAATACACTGAAAATTCTGCACACAGCAGAGAAAAACAACTCAGGGGAGTTTTTGAACTCAGTAGCTATTCAGTGTAGGGACTCAAAACACCTATATTTCTGTAATCTAAGTCTTTAAGCCCCTCTAAACACTGGAGACATATGTGTATACCCAGTAAAATCATATGTGTAATTTACGATTGCAAATCATCCTGTTGCGTTCTGCTGTTTGGCCACAAGATGCCACTATTTTCAGAATCTAATTTATGCATAAGAGAGACTAAGACGTCATGTGACAGCGAGACACAAGGGAGCAGCAGCCACGTTAGAGGGAAGGAGTGACGAGTTGGGGGGGGCTCAGGCAAAGGACAAATGCTGAGCGTGATTCTGCTCAGCTCTCCTGATTCTGTGAGTCCATGAACTGTGATCAGTTCCTGAGAGAGAGAAGAGTTCGGCTGGCTGCATTGATGCTGTTGGCGAGGAAAGCACTGTGAGGAATGGACACTCTGCGGGATTCAGAGACATAGAGGAGTGACTACCATCTTGGATATCCGACTCCAACAGCAGGGACCCTCATCTCAGACCAGTGACTGTCCGCAATCTCAAGGTAGACCCGGGCCGAACGCGTGCACGGAAACTAACATAGAATTATTTCCAGGCTTGTAGTTAGCCTAGTTAGGGCAGATTTGGTGTCAGGCCATAAGTGTCGTTTCTAGTACGGTTCCTATTTCGGTGAATTGAAGAGGGCTTGTTATAGTACTGTTCCTATTGCAACCGACTCACATGTATTAATCTGTATGTTACATATATCTTCTGGGAATAGCGGGTAGAGCTAGTTAGGTTGTAAGAAGCTGTGTTACACTGCAAGTGCGCCTTTGAACTGCACCACATACAATTGTTCCTGCCTTGTAAGGTATTAAAAGGTAAAGGGTTTTTAGCCTTTCCGAACACTGTGGGTGGGTAAACATATCGTGTATCTGGAAAATACACTTCCGGCGGCATGCTCTGTGGCACAGGGGCCTTAGTCACATCTTTATACATGTGCTTTTGAGGAATTTGATGAATATACTATTCCAACAAGATCAGTAAACAATACTTTTGAAGGAACTGATGTTGGAGAAGTTTTCCTCATTTGTGACTTCTCTGTATTCCAGGAAGCCTACCTCGGTACCCTGCTTACACATACAAAAGAACAAGAAGTTTGCCGTGGGGCGGGGAGGTGTCTGAAAACAGCCATGACGTTTTTTGGTGGGTTAATGTAATCCTATAGTCAAACACACAGTAGACACTTATCTTCTGTCTACATAGAAAAGCATATGCTGGACTATCGGTCTACCTGGGAATCATATGACAGAGGCCAAAATAAAAAAGTTTCAAAATATATGGATGCAACTGAGCTGAGATGAAACAAATCGCACTGCTCAATTTGAACAATGGGACTAATTCTTGTGCGATTCAACTGCTCATCCACAGCAGAGATCTGAGTGTCAGTTTTTCATTCCCTAAAACTAAGCAGGGATATCAGCAACTATCAGTATTGGAAAAACTACAAGTAATCAAAGGCTGAATAACTTTTAATTACATGATCAATAAAGTACATTAAAAAAAAATTGGAATAATTTCATTCATGCTTCAGCGCAAAGGAAAGTAAAAGAAACATTTATTATGTTGAGAATTAGACAAGATTATGTAGTCTGGTATCACTAGTGCCTCGGGCATCTGAGGTCTAGGATTTAATGTCAAATGGAGCTTGCAGGTTATTGCAATCTTTGAGTGGGTTTTCTCCTGATACTCTGGTCTCTTCCTACACTCCAGAAACATACTAATGGGTAAATGGCTTTATATTAAATTAGCCCAGTGTGTATGTTTGATGTATGGAAATAAGTGCTTAAGTCCCATTGGGGACAGGAATTAATGAGTGATGACAATCTCTATATAGCATTCAAGAATATGCTACGACAGGAAATGATTAAGAATTATGACAGACTACCTGAATGCTGCACTGCAGGTGTCCTTATACTCCTGGAGTTTCACACACACCATATTCAGAAACTGAACCGAGTAAGCACTTAAGTCACGCATTAAATTCATCAGGTCTTGTACACTCTTCTCCACAATAACCGTGTTCTGAAAGATAATGCAAGAACACGTTATGTAATTTTTTAGTCATCTTTATGAATGCTATTTTTTAAACAATATTTAACAAATTTACATTAGATGATCATATTTGCTGAAAGATTCAAGAATATGTATAAGGACTCAAATATAGTTTTTTTTCACACAATTTTTTGTAGTCTATGTTTTCGTGCTTTTTAGCCAGCACTAATTAATCAAAATAAATTTCAGAAAGATAACAACTATTGCAGGCATGGTATTGTAGCTAAGGGTTAAAGGGTGTTCCTACCATAGACTTTGATGGCATATCAATAGGATATGCCATCAAAGTCTCAAAGGTGTGGATTTCACCTCTGGGACCAGAACTTGTCTCAGGAACGGGCCCTGGAAAGTCTTGGCTCAGAATGGAGAGCTGGCGGTGCTTGCACACCACTTTTCATTGTGTTTTACGGAAGTTCCAATAACAGCTAAACAGTGTGTTTAGCTGTACTTGGAGCTCCCATAGAACAGAATGGGGAGTCGTATATTCATAACAATCTATGGACTTTCCTCCTTGTGTATGTTTATTGTGTATACTTGTATTTTCTTTATTATGAAAAAATAAAATAAACAGTTATAAAAGAAAAAGAATGGAGAGTCGTGTGCAAATTCAACCAGCTCTTTCTAAGCTGACACTTTTGGGGGCCTGTTCCTGAGATAGATGCAGGTCCGAGAGGGGGGAACTGCACATATCACACTGTGACGACATATCCTATGTCATCAAAGTATATGGTGGGAACACCCCTTTTAAGTCAAGTCAATGGTGTGGCTAAAAAAACAAACAAAAAAACAACCAACAAAAAAACGACTGCTGCACTGCATCACATCTCCTTTTTCCAAGTGTTAGGAACATTGTAGACCATTATTTGAGACCTCCCAAACAAATATAGGAGCTATGGCCAAACAGAGCTGTTGACATTATTCAAGATTTATATGATAATTTACTTTTAAAGAACACAGAAATGTCTGTACAAATGCAGACTTTTACCTATACTATTTCACCATATGAACTGAACCTGACTCTCTCCCAGCACAGCTTAGAACATATTCATCAAAGGATGGATGTCCTGTTCTGGGTTAGCATCATTCAGGATTCAGAATGTTAGGGACACTTTAGGGTACAACAGTCTCTGTTCCGTGGCACTGCTCTTTTAGAGGTGCATATGCCGTTATCGGTGGTATTAGGATATCTTTGGCGTCAGGGAAAGGATAGCCTTGAAATTCACTAACCCTCATCTTCTGGCTTGGGGCGGCCTTGGTTTCAAATCTTGAATATCCCTGGATAAAGATCCCAAAGAAAGAAAGAAACCAAGGTTGTTTCATAGCCATCAGTATTTGGTGAGGTTTTTTTTTTTTTACTTTTTGTAGTTTTAAAGATGAAGTAAAAGTTCTGTTTTAGTGACATATCTTTTTTCCCTGTTAATTTTTTCGCAGTAGATATTTCTTGGCAGGTCTCGAGTTTCATTTTGATGTCTTGATCATTCATCTACTGTTGTCATAAAACAATTACAGGTGGCACTGCTTTCCAACAATTTTCCAATTAGTAAAGTGTTTAAAATTTCACCATAAATGAGTTGCATCTGAAATAGGTTTGAAGGACTGCTCACTTTTTCTAACACATTTGTATGCTTGATAAAGTGATTCAGGGCCTCCATTATCCAGGATTCAGCCTAAATATAATTTTTTAATATATTTACTTTAAGAAACTGGTAAAAACGATTTTTCTCCCATTCTTGTCTGACGTAGGATACTAGCTGCTCAACAGTCCTAGGTCTTTGTTTGCTGGATTTATCATTTCAGAATGTGCTAAAAGTTTTCTATTGGTAAAAAATCTAGACTGTAGGTAGGCCAGCTCAGCACCTGGGCTCTTCCTCTGCAAAGTCCTGTTGTTATGAAGGATGGAGTATGTGGATTGGCATCGTCTTGCTGAAATATGTAAGACTGTCCCTGAAAGAGACCTCTATATGGAAGCATATGTTGTTCTAAAACCTATACGTACCACTCAGCACTGTTTGTACCTCTCAAGATGTGGAAGTTGTCTGTGTCACCGACACTAATGGAACGCCATCAGAGATACAGGCTATTGAATTGTGTGCTGATAATAAGCAGGACATGGCATTCATGGTTTCCATAAAGAATTTAAAATTTAGTTTCATCTGACAACAGAACAGTTTTCATTTTGCCTCACTCCTTTTTAAAAGAGGTCTGTCCCAAAGCGGATGGTGCAGATTCTGCATTATATTGATATATGGCTTCTTTGTTACATGATAGAGCTTTATCTTGCATTTGTGAATTACACAGCAAACTGTGTTCACAGACAATGATTTCTGAAGCAATCCTAAGCCCACTTAGTGATTTACGTGACTGAAACATGTCTATCCCTAATGCAGTGCTGTTTGAGCGGCTGTAGATCACGAGCATCCAAATACTGACCATTGGCCTTGTCCATTGTGCACGAGTTTCTCCCTACTCTCTAAAAATGTTATAACATTTGTACTGTAGATGGTAAAATATTTAAAGTCTTTGCAATTTTTTGTTGAGGAACATTTTTCTGAAATTGTTTCACATTTGTTTCCATAGATTGGTGAATCTCTGACCATCTTTGCTTCCGAGAGACTCTGCTTCTCTAACATGCTCGGTTAATACAGTCATGTGACTTAGTTGAAAATTGACCCTCCAGCTGCTTTCCATTAGGACCACTTTTCTATTACATGTGCTGAAGCCATCAATATCTAAATCAAATAATAAAAAAAATGGAAAAAAGTCTAACTTTCAACTTCTGATAAGTGTTCTATGTTTTGTTGTGAATAAAATATAATTATAAGACATTTCCAAATCATTGCATTCTTGTTTTCTTTACATTATACAAAACATCCTAACTTTTTGGGGATTGGGTTTGTATATGGAACACTAGTTACAACAAATGTGGGAGCCAGTACTTAATGAAGTTACTTGGTGAGAAGTTTAATAAAAAGTTCAAGACAAGATCAGCCTTTAGATTACAAACCAGATAATGAGATAGTTAAATTATCTAATCTGTAAAATGTCAACATACACTTTGTTTCTAATTGAAAGTAAACTATCCAGAAATCTATCAAGATAGTTGTTTCATCTTTGTTTTATTCTTAAATTGTTCACAATTCCTTTCTAGTATCTGAGAAACATTAAATTCCCACTGAGAGGATTTCGAACATTACTCATTCCCACAGTTGTCAGTGACGGGGTCTCTTCGGCAGGGGGCTCCAGTGACCCGAGGTGGCAGCTCTCATTAGGGAAGAGATGCTCATCTATAAATCAAAATGTCAGCATCGCAAGAGCCTGCTGCTGGTGGCAGCCTAGAAAAGCCGGTACGTTCTGCTCCATGCAGCTTCACCTGTCTTTGGGGAAGGGCTGCAGCTAATCATCCATTATAGACTGACACCTTTTGCTGACTCAGCTCCCACTGTCCTCCTCCTAGCACACACTGGGAGATGTCTGATTCAGCTGATAGAATCTTGATAACTTCTACTCTACATTGCTAGAAACTTATTGGAAAACGTTCCCGTCTAGTCAGAAATGATAACTGAAATGATGCCTACACACCAGAATAAAATAGAGAAATCAAGTGTTTGTCATGTTTCATTTAGATTGGAGCAGGAAAAAGGAATAAAGTTGGGGTGATAGAAAAAAAATACAAAGATTTCTTTATATTCAGCCATTAATTTTTAATACACTAGGAATCTGTTGAATGAATATACACATTTTATGCCACATAAAAAGGAATCACTAATCCACATTTATATTGATACCACGGCCTCCATCACATTGGGAGTCATAAGGGATAGAATGGATGCGATAGGATCAGCTTTTAATTAAATCATAACAGCTCCAATTCACTTACAATGAATGCATTATGTTCCCTACTTTATTGAATCAGGACTACAAAGAACCACTGGAAATCTTTACATATCCAAGATGAAAAAAAAGAGAATAAATCGGAAGTATGCACCTAGCATTGTAAATACACTTTTATGTGTCTCTGGTGCAAAAATAGTGTGTTGTGGAGACAGGTTATACCGGGGCTGGGCTGTAGAGACTTTTTGAAGTACAAATTATGGATTTTAAGTGCACAGAATAGTTGTTTTGTAGCCTTGAAGGACTTTGCTATCTTCAGCAGTCCCTCAGCGTGTTCATACCCAACTGCTACTACAGAGCAATGGGGTCTCAAATGCTCCTGTTTAAATGAATGGTGGGGTTCCCAATGGTCGCAGCCCCTCTGATATCCACCTGTCATGTGTGTAGGTGGTAAATTGTTATAATGGGAAAACCCATTAAAATAAAAGTCTTGAAGACTGGCAGGGACAAAGGCATCTCCTGCAATACCAAGAATACAACCATTCTATCAGGTCTTTTTCAGCACATGTTCCAGCAACACAAGGCACTAGAACTTCTACTACTTCTAAAGTAATGCAATGTAACCTACTGATGGAGAGGAGTGTTTCCCAAGCTTCTCCTCCACATAATGACAAATCTACTGATTTCTACCAACTTAGAGATTCATCCTCTCTTACTTGGAATCCGGAGCTGCCAAAAGTCTTACTTAGACACTAGCCAGTACCACATCAGCTCCATCTTCTGTGAAGAAAAGCTTGGCAACTAGTTGGTGTCAAATTTTCTGTCAGGTCTCAGAAATATCTGTTTAAGAACAATTGAGTACTATGTCATGCCTGGGAGATATACAGAGATCTTCATTAATTGTTTCTATTTAACCACCATGTGTCTCAAATGTGAACCTTTAAATTCTGTTGTTCTAAGACTACCAACATTCAATAGGAACTCTTGCACCCTCAAATTTAGAAGGCTAACCATGCTCTCCTGATACACCATTGTACTCCAAAGCCAACATTTTAAATGAGACTATTGCTCACATTAACCTATGGTAGACTCCAACTCCTCAGCCTTTGAGTTATGATTTTTACAAAAAGCATAGGGCCTCATTCACACGGCTTATTTGGGCACGGATTGGAGCCATACTGCGCGCCGTTTTTGCTCTGCAGTACGGCTCCAATCCGTCCCAGTAACTACAGTAATCCACAGTTCTCATAGAGGACTGTGGATTCCGTCTCTCCTCCCCACTCGGCGAATCCGCCGGGTGGGGAGAAAGTGACATGTCAATTATTTACAGTGTGTACGCGCCGCAGATAACGAGTGTCTATGGGGCCGGCGAGCTGCCGGCCACCCGCCCCGCCCCCACCCCACTGCACGGCTGCCAGCGTAATTGCGGGGCGAAATCCGTCCCCGCAATACGCTGGCAATAAGCCGTGTGAACCACGCCTAAGAGACATTAATTCGGTCCCTCTATTAAAAGGCTTCTTACTTCAATGCCAAACCATTAGAACCTTGTTTTATACCATAACTGGAGATCCTCTCATTGTTCTCCTTTAAGAAAACCAGAAACTTTATATCACTCCAGAAAAAGTCAGGCTTGACTAACACTTAGGTAGCGTTTACATGGCAAAGACCAAATATCAGTCAGGAAATCCGGTATATAGAATAATGAGGGTTCTACTGAGGAAAGTAATGCGTTCCTCGCCGAAACACGTAAGCCCAGTGGCTGTTGTTACTTCTATTTTATATATATATATATATATATATATATATATATTATATATATATTATATATATATATATATATATATATATATATATATATATATATATATGTTTTTTTAGATAATTAAATAAAAATCTAGTTTTTATTCGTGGTTGAGCGCCCCATTTCTATATTGAAGCTGGATGCTGGAATAATCTCTACATTGATTGTTACGTTGAAGCTGCTGGAGCGACAGTTGTGTTCCATGCATCCCAATCCTTACTGGGGACTTCATCCACTCTGCAATCCGGTGAGCTGATTATTTTGTTTCTTTTAAAAAGTGTCTATAGAGTTACAGAAGTCACACTATTTTGGCCTCCATTTGGTCAGTGTAACCTATCTATTAAAAAGATACCATGTAGGTCTATAGGTAATAGACACCAAAGTATGGCAAGCATCCATTTAAAAAATACCTCAGATATCCTCAATGACATCACTGTCTATATATCAATTAACGCTGAAGAGTCCTGAGGCAGAGAGAAAGGGAAGGCCTTCTTTTTCTCCTTAGCCCAATGGAATTACTGAAAGCTACTTGACATACATAAAATGGTGCCATTAAAAAAAATCCCTCAAGCCCTCAAACAGCTAAATGAGCAGAAAAATCGACCAGCTAAAATAGTGTCTTTAAGGCCCAATACAGTTGCAACCTAAATAGGTAAAACACATCTAAATTTTTGTAGATAGTCAGTGGTCTAGGCCAGGAGTATTGAGGCTACTCATATTATGTGTTTTAGTTTACATTTATTGTATGTCAGATAAGTTTCAGGAAAGCTGTGATATATTCAGGCACTGTCCAAAAACACCAATAATCAATACTATTTTTCTTTGTGAAACATTACCCATTCCACATGGAACGAGGAACATGAGGAATCAATGGCGGTCTAAGTTGGAATCTGATTACTGATGAGCTAGGGGTGAATTGTGTCAGCTTGAGGCACAACCCCCAAGGCTGAGCAATTTGATTTATTCTAATTATACATGAGTTTATAATACGTATTGCACTAGGAAGCGCTTGTCGACTCTCTTTCTCTCCACTTATTCGATCAAATAATGCAGCAAGTTAGTCTTCGATCAAGAGCAGAATATGGGTAGGACGGCAGACAAAGATGAGAGAGGAGATATAGGGAGGTGCAGCACCATGTAGAGTTTTGATTCTATAGTGGGCAATCAAGGCAGTGACTGCCACAGGGTAGATGCATTGGTGTAGCAGTTGGACAGGAAGTTTAATCTAGCTGCTACATTCATGGTAGATTGAAAAGAGGGGAGTCTGAAGAAGGTAAAACCATTTAGTACGGGACTACAGTAAGCAAGATTGAAATGTGTATCAGGGCAACAATAAGAGTTTTGGCAGTTTCTACAGTAAGAAAATAGCATGGAAGTAATTGAATGTAGGTAGTGAAGGACAGATCTGAGTCTAACATGACCCCAAGACAGCAGGAGTGCTGACTAGCAGTCAAGGTTATATCACACTCTGAAGAAGACGTAGTTCAAAGTAGGTAAGGAGATGGTGGAAATACAAGAAGTTTAGTTTTTGAAAGACTTTGTTTCCGACAGAGAGATGACATGATGTTAGAGAACTGACAGTCACTAGGATTTTTTCTTAGTAGTGCAGAGTTAATGTCATAGGAAGATGTATTACATTACATACAGTATCTCACAAAAGTGAGTACACCCCTTACATTTTTGTAAGTATTGTATTATATCTTGGGGCAACATTAACGATATGACATTATGATACAATGTAAAGTAGTCCGTGTACAGCTTGTATCACAGTGTAAATTTGGTGAGCCCTCAAAATAACTCAACACACAGCCATCAATGTCTAAACCGCTGGCAAAAAAAGTGAGTACACTCCTATGTGAAAATGAATAAACTATGCCCAATATGCCATTTTTCCTCCAAGGTGTCAAGTGACTTGTTAGAGTTACAAGGTGTGAATAGGAAGCAGGTATGTTAAATTTGGCGTTATTGCTCTCACACTCACTCACACTGGTCAATGGAAGTTCAGCATGGCACCTTATGGCAAAGAACTGTCTAAGGATCTGAAAAAAAGAATCTTTGCTCTAAATAAAGATGGTCTTCTAGGCCAACACCCTAAGATTGTCAACACCCTAAGACTGAGCTGAAGCATGGTAGGCAAGATTATACAGCGGTTTAACAAGTCAGGTTCCAGTGAGAACAGGCCTCAACATGGTCGACCAAAGAAGTCAAGTGCCTGTGCTTGGTATCATAGCCAGAGATTGTCTTTTCAAAATAGACATATAAGTGCTGTCAGCATTTCTTCAGAGGTTAAATGGTGGGGGATCAGTCTGTCAGTGCTCAGACAATACTCCGCACACTGCATCAAATTGATCTGCATGGCTGTCTACCCAGAAGGTAACCTTTTCTAGTGATGAACAAGAACACCCGCAGTTTGTTGAAGACAAGCAGACTAAGAAGATGGATTAATGGAACCATGTCCTGTGGTCTGATGAGACCAAGATAAACCTATTTGGTTCGGATGGTGTCAAGCGTGTGTGGTAGCAACCAGGTGAGAAGTACAAAGACAAGTGCCTCTTGCCTACAATCAAGCATGGTGGTGGGAGTGTCATGGTTTGGGGCTGCATGAGTGCTGCCGGCTGTGGGAGCTACACTTCATTGAGGAACCATGAATGCCAACATGTACAGTGAAACAGAGCATGACCCCCTCCCTTTGGAAACTCAGCCACAGGGCAGTATTCCAACATGCTAATGACCCCATGCACATCGCCAAGATGACCACTGTCTTGCTAAAGAAAATTAGAGTAAAGGTGCTGGACTGGCCAAGCATGTCTCCAGACCTAAACCCTATTGAGCATCTGTGGGGCATCCTCAAAGCGAAAGGTGGAGGAGCACAGGGTCTCTAACATCCACCAGCTCCGTGAAGTCGTCATGGAGGAGTGGGAGAGGATTCCAGTGGCTGCAACCTGTAAAGCTCAAGTGAACTCCATGCTTAAGAGAGTTAAGGCAGTGCTGGAAAATAATAGTGGCCACACAAAATATTGACACTTTGGGCACAGCTTGTTAGGGGTGTACTCACTATTGTTGCTAGTGTTATAGACATTGATTGCTGTGTGTTTGAGGGCAGTGGGCACACCAAATTTATACTGTTATACAAGCTGTACACTGACTACTTTACATTGTCATATCTTTAGTATTGTCCTATGAAAAGATGTAATACAATAGTTACAAAAATGTGAGGATGGTACTCACTTTTGTGAGACACTGTATATAAAGATGTGTAAGAAAATGATGTGTAAGAAAAAGCAAATAGAAGAGGGGAGCTGGGACTTATCCCTAAGAATGACGCTCCATCAGCATTACAGCTATGGCTGGCTACTGACATCTCAGTGACCTGTGTGAATAAATGTCTTGCTGACTGACATGTCCCATTTTGTCACAAATTTGCCATATGCAAAATGTAGAGCTTGTTTGGATATTACAATAAAGAGACTTTTTATTTGCACTAACTTCAGTTAGACTGGAGTGCTGTTGATCTGAATTGTGCATAAGCAGATGTGAGGGTAGGAAGAAAACCAAGAGACAGCAGTATCCTTTGGTCCAATATAGTGAATCTTAAAAAGTAGGAGTTGATGATCTACAGTGTTGAACACTGCAGAGAGAACCAGATAAACAACAGACTGTAGCTGCTGTGAGATTTAGCTGTCAAGAGATAATCTGACACTTTAGCAAGACAGTTTCTATAAAGCATAGAGAGAGTTATCAGAGAAATAGCTGACTAGGTAAGGACACACCAAGCAATCCTGGCGTTTATAAATGATGGTAGATTAGAGGCCAGTCAAAAGATTACTGTCCATGTACAACAATTGCCCAGAGATGGCTTCTTTAGTAATGGGATTTTGACAGCATGTTTAAAAGTGGAAGAAAAGATGCCTTAATAGAGGGAGGGGGTAACATTTTAGTTCCTTTTTCCCCCCCATCAGATCACTGTGCATTGCTTGGTGTAAAGAGTAAAGGTATCTTAATACATAGCATTAAAGGGAATGTGTAATCAGAAAATGACTTCTTGTTTAACTTGTTTTATGCTGAACATGTTTTATGGTTGCTTTTTTTAAAATCTTCCATATCACTATCAATATTAAAAAAAAACAGACTAAAATCTTGCAGTTTTCACTTTGATCACTAAGCCTAGTAATAGTCTGTTTCCTGTTCTGTAGAGAAAGTGTTTCAGCAGTCTCCTTATTAGTGCAGGTTACACTGAAAGGTGACACCAATGTGTATAGATAACACAGAATCCACCAGTCACAATAGGATAGGGGTTTGTAATGTCAGCTCTCCAGCTGTTGGGAAACTACATCTCCTATCATGCCTACTGATATAGGATTATATAAATGCATGATGGGAGTTGTAATTTCCCAACAGCTGGAGAGCTATAGTTGCAGACCCCTGCAATAGGAGCTACTCACAGTTCACCCTCTCCCCTTCCCTGCACACAGATGTCTTCCCAGGCCACAGAGCATGCCTAGAAAACTCTGCTATGGAAGTCAATGGGTCTGCTCCTGTTCATAGCCTCCTATGTCCAAGAACGTCTGTAAAGCATCTCTCTAAATACTATTAAAAGCAGTTCATGCATGATGGCTGCCCCCATAATCATATATAAATCCATAGTGAAAAAGTATAAACAGCTAAGAAGAAAAAAAAAGAATATGTATCGGTATCTTGTTTTAATTAGTACAAAAAAAATTGGTGACAGATCCCCTTTAAAGCAAGCCACCAAGCCAGGAGGCGGCGCTGGAAAGTGTGAGGTTGACAATGGCAACGTGATGTCACATAGACAAGTGTAGGATCAATCATAAAATAACTGTCCTGTGTTACCTAGTCACGCTTCAGTAAAAACATCCAAGTAGGACAATGTGAAATGAAATACTCTGAAATAGAATAAATCACAATAAAGCAAAACCTAGAACCATTAAAAAATGACAGAAGCACCAGCACATTGGTTAAGTGGGTTTGTTCTATCCATAGCTTCCCCCAAATATACTATAGGTTGGATTGTAGTAGTAATGGCATGCAGAGTCATCAAGTCAACTAATAACCGAGAAAACTGTACTTTACTTACTGCATTGACTAAACAAAAAGAAATCCCCTCTCACACAGTATATGTCCCCTTACTTCTTGGGGAAAGTAATACAAGCAATGTTAGAGTAGTATAACTCTTCACTAAAACACAGCAGCAATCTTACTCCCATTGCTGAGGTTATGATTTTATGGCAAATTGCATTAGATGGTAGTTTGCTGATCATTTAATAGTTCTCATCAGCTCCCGTCCCCCTGCCAATCAGGGAATGCAGACTGCTGTAAAAAGCTGCATTGCGATAGCGTTGAAGCTGGCTCTGCAGAGCTCTGCAGTGTGGATGGCAGACAGCAGAGACTGGTGTTGTTCACGCCTTCTCTGCGCAGCTCAATAATACACTGAATACTCTGCCAGCCACTATTGTGTCTGAAACCTAACTCACCCGGCCAATAAATCAATCATTCTCTCCCAGATTCTACATGTTTAATTACAATTTACACCATCTCTGATTTTATAATGCAGCTGTAACTGAATAATTAAAGGGTTCTACCTGTCCCCCGAGACATCCAGAGTCCCAGGAGATCATGAGAGTAAATACAAGTCTTTTACACAAGTCATTCCTTTCTCTATCACTTATCTGATGTTTTTGATGATGAACACCCTGTCACATCATCTTCCAAAAAAGCGCTTTCTGATATTTGCTATTACTAGTATTTCATAGCCATAAGGAACCAAGTTATCTGAACACAAATCACAAACAATGAAGTCATGTTACAGAAAGAGGGCACTATATCATTATATACCAAAGTGAACATAATTGTGTGTCTATAGATATACTTAATGGCCACTCATAAAAGCAAATATCTTCAGCCTACAACAATGCAGAAATGAACTCCGTGCTTAAAAGTTTTTCAAGACTTCAGAACTTTCTATATTTCTGCATAAATTTGACCTACAAAAACAAGAAATGTTCGCACAAGTCACTAAAGGGGTTGTATCATTGCATTAAATGGTCTTCAGAATAAGGGGGCAGTGAAAACAAGCAACTTGGCAATTGGATGTCATTTGCAAAGCTGTCTTGTTTTCATACTCTGCCTTATCTTCGTTTTCTGTAAACACTGTTCCCCAGTGCTGGTTGGATCCCACCTCCTTTCATTTCATTTCATTGGCTGATGGGCCGGCTCTACTAATTTACATTCTGTCTTGCCTCTGGTCGTATTCACAGGATCATGCATTCCTGCCTCTATCACTCAGAATCAATTTACGGCAACATATCATTCTGCACAGCCAGGAGCTGCACAGTAACACTGCAGCTGTCTCTACAATCAGAAAACAGCAGAATTGTGTTAGGTGCCTAATGCTCCTGCATGTAAACATAGAAGAGAGACAGATCTGTGCTGCTCTGGATGAGTTCATAGAAGACTGGATTCAAATGTAACAAACCTCCAGCTGTGAGAGAAGAGATCAGTGCTTTGAGTTCATACAAGACTGTCTAGACTGAATGCAGGGTGTGCTATGTAAACAAACAGCTCTAACAAAATAAGACTGCATAGGGAGAGGAACAGCAGTGACATGTGGACTCAGACAGAGAAGGGGGAGGGGAAAGCACACTGACTCGGGAGCGAGCATGAACAGCGAAGGGGGGGGGGTGAGGTCATCCCCCTTCAGTTAAGAAACACCCAGCTGTGAGGGGAATAAATGCCCCTGGATCTTAGGAACTGATAAACTGAAAGCACAAGGAAACACACTAACTGATGAAGCGATAAATCCCCTTTAAAGTAGACAAGAGAGCCAAATCAAACATGAGTCAAAAATATTAGATTTGGTCAGTTATTGAGAAAAATTATTCACTATCACTTATCGGTGAGAGGCAAAAGTATGGGACCCTTTAGCGTTAAAACCCAGACATGCGGCCATACTCACAGCTGAATGGATGGACAAAGAAACATTCCCAGTAGGAGGTAATGAAAGCCACAGTGCTATATGGGAGAAGCTGCACAGATGCAGAATACTGATGAACAATTGCTCACACACCTACTATCCATGAGGGTACCAAATGCTTAGTTAAAAAAACACACACACAAAAAAACCTGTACTGTACACTGGATAAGGACTAGTGGACACTAGTATGTAGGAAAGCCACAGTACCATACAGGGGAGATTGTTCAAGTGCAAAAATACTCACACAACTACTTATGTGCAGTTTTTTACTAAGCACTTGCTCCCCTCCTGGATAGTAGGTGTGTGAGCAATTGTTCATCAGTAGTCTGCATCTGTTCAACTTCTCCCATGTAGCACTCCTAATGGGAATAGTTTTATGTCCAGCCATGGAGCTGTTTGTATGTCCTTGTGTTTTTAAGTAATGTTCAATTAGTCTCCTAACGGGAATAATTTTATATCCAGCCATAGAGTTGTTTGTATGGCCTTGTGTCTGTGTTTTTAAGTAATGTTCAATTTTTTCATAATGTGCATATAAATCGACCTCACATTAAAATTCTCCACAGGTTTTTCAACATGTGTGTTAATTAGGACTTTCCTTATGTCCCAAAACTCTCACAGTAGCTTCGTACACACCTGGAAATATCTGAAAATGCATTTTAATTTCATCTCATAATTTATTAAATAGCCTATCTATAATCACATACTTTCATTCTTTAAATATTATTTCTTACAAAAAACATATAGTAAAAACCTGTGGCAAGAATAAGACCCAAAGTTTTTTCAGTCCATTTTCTTTGCAGTGTCCTTTTTGCGGTTCATGCTTCTGCTACCTGCGCAAACACACAGCTAGAGCACGACGTTTCGGGGTTTGCCCCCTTTTTGGAAGAAGAAATAATTAAAGAATGAAAACTATTTGATTATGTATAAATATGCTATTTAATAAATTTTTAGAAGAAATTAAGAAAATACAATTTTTCTATGAATCTTTAGCATTAGTAGATAATTTGAAGAAGAGTATAGTAAAGGTGACTATTTAATTTACAGAATGGAGAGCTATCAAAGTCTGATCTTTACAACATGTTTGTGGAAGTATATCATGGCACAAACGAAGCACATTTTTGAGAACTTTAAAATAACAATTGTTGATGCCCACCAGGCTACAAAAACCATCTCTAAAGTGTGTGGACTTCAACCAAAAAGCAAGAGCAAGGTATATTATAGTCTGAGACGTCAGAAGGGAACCCAAGTAAACCTCTAACATTAGATTATGTGAGAAAGGCCTTTAGCTGCTTAATGTTCATGAGTTCGCTAACAGGAGGACATGACAATGGTGTGCATGGCTGGGATGCTAACGATCACCTGGAAAGGCTATTAGAACAATGTTTCGTGGATGGATGAGACAAATATAGAGCTTTTTGATTTAAATGAAAAAAGTGTTCTGTTTGCAGAGTAGAACATACTACATTCCAGCATAAAAAGCTTATACTATTTGTCAGAGACCGTGGTGGTTATACTGTTTGGGTCCGTTTTGCTGCATCTGGGCCAGAATAGCTTGCATCATTGATGGAACAGTGAATTCTGAATTATACCAACAAATTCTAAAGGAAAATGTCAGGACATCTGTCCGTGAGCTGAAAATGTGGGTCATGCAACAAGGCAATGACCCTAAGCATGCAAGTTGTTTTATCCAAGAATGGTTAAAGAAGAATAAAGCTAATGTTTTGGAATGGCCAAGTCCAAGTCCTGACCTTAAAGGGGTTGTCTCGCTACAAAGAATAGCTTTCAAATTGTAGGGAACACAAAATAAAGACATTTTCCAAATATATTGCTTTGTTCATCTGTTTTCCTTAAGGAGATACAAGTGAATTTATGACCTTCCTGGCTATTTCAGTTCCCTCAGTAACTGACCTGTAAACAATTCTCCCCCTGCTGTTTGTTCTATGTGATAGCAGTGAGTGATGTCATCACACAGGTAGCTGCAGCCTCTGTGCTGCTGGGCAGTAAAAAGCTTGATTTATCTCAAGTAAACAGCACTGTAATTAGGGCTTTTGTTTGAGGGATCAGATAAAAAGTCCTGTTAGTAGTTTCAGAAGCTTCTGAGCTAATCTGATCTAATTAGCAACTGAAAACACAGGGCAGTATACACCATGGAGCTTATGCAAATTTCAGTCAGTCTGATCCAGGAAGTGACAGAGTATTTCATTCATGCAGCCTATGAAACTCTGTAGGGAGACAACTCCTTTAAAGGGAATGTGTCATCAAAAAATGACTTCTTGTTTAACTAACATTTTTATGTTAAACGCATTTTGTAGGAATTTTTGGTTGTTTTTTTTTTAAATTTTCCATATCACTTTAAATTTTTTTTTAATAATTCTTAAGTCCTGCAGTTTTCACTTTGGCCACTAAGCATAATAATCATCTGACACTTCCTGTTCTGTTTAGAGAGCTTTTCAGCAGTGTGCTCATTATCAGTAAAAGCAGGGTCAAGCTGAAAGGAGGAGATGTCACAGCTCCCCCTCTCCCCTAGCTTCACAGTGAAAACTCTCCTATACAAGTCTATGGGACAGAATCTGTCTTAAGAATCCTATGGGCATGAAGCTGCTGTAAAGTATCTCTCTGACTGCTGTTAAAGCAGTGCAAGCAAGAATGTATTCCCCACAATTATATATAGAAGACTGAATAGAGAAATCTACAATCCGGAAATAAAAACGACTAAGAGGAAAAGCATATGGATCAGGGTCTTGATTTAATAAGTAAAAAAAAAAATGGCGACATATTCCCTTTAACCTAACAGAAATGTCGTGAAATGTACAGAAGTGATCTGTTCATGGGAGGAAACTCGAAAACAGAGATAAAGTTGTTTTCTGTGGAAGAATAGGCTAAAACTCCTCCATGCCGATGTGCAGGACAAACCAAAAATTACTGGAAAAGTATAGATACTGTTATGGCTACACACAGGAGTCACACTAGATACTAAAACCAAAGGTTCATATACTTTTGCCAGTCACAGATATGTGATTTTGGATAATTTTCCTAAGTAAACTAATGACCTTGTCTAATTCTTTTGACCCTTTTAGGACTTGTGTGAAAATCTGATATATTTTAGGTCAAATTTATGCACAAATAATAAATTCTGAAGGGTTAACAAACGTTCAAGCACCACTGTACATCCACTTGCAAGAAAGGGCAAGAAACGTGAAGCTAGGAAGCAGAAAAATTTGTATATGGAGAAACAAATAGACTAGTTCAAGCTGGAACTGAAATAATCACTGTTTTTTGTTTCTTGCAAAAAAGAATTTTGAAAAAAGCCTGTAAAACCTTCAAAACATAAAATGAGGGTTTTTTTTTAAATTTAAAAATTGGGTGTTTATTTGTTCTTAATTTTAAAAAACAAAAAAAAAGTGAAAATGAAAAAACCCCCCTCTCGCCGACACACGAAAAGGCGAGTATGGGCCCCCCAAAAATGTAACACTCTCTCAACATGTTGGTCCCGGTTTAAAGGGGCCGTAATTCCACTTTAAATTAAAAGGTTTGTAGGAGATTTTTTTTTTTAAAATTTTAAAAATACCAGATTATATCTTTTTACAGTGGGCACCCTTTTAAGAGTTGTTTAAAATTTAGTAAAAATCCCCTTTTTTGGGTTTTATGTGTTAAAGAGGGGAAAAGGTTTAAAGCAACTGGAAAAATTTCCTCAGAACAACACTAATGAAGAAATAAAACGAAAATTATCTGCGGGTTGGTTTTTAGGAATAGGGTTCGGTGTTGGGAAAAATTTTATTTTTTTTTTAAGGAAATTTATACTTTAAAGACATTCAAAGGGGTTATTAAATAAAAATTTTTGGTTTTTCTTTTTCTTTTAAGGAAAAAGGGTTTTTTTCAAATTGCGTAAAAAAAAAAAATTTGTGGAATTTTTTTAAGAAGGAATGTTTTTGTTTTTTAGTTTTTGGGATTGTAGGATTTGGGGTTTTGCCGTTAACCATGAAATTTTTTTAAAAAAAAAAGGTTTTGGGAAATTGGGGAGTTTGTTTTTGGAAGAGCATGAAAAAAAATTTGAAAATTTTTAGTGTAATGAAAGGATTTTAGTTTTTTTTTTTTTATTAAATTATTGGATAGTTGGTTTTTTTAGGGGGGGGAAAAATAGGGTATTTTTACTTTTGAATTGGGGGTTTTGGGTTTTTGGGGGGTGTTTTGGAACACCACTGATCAGGCGTTTTCAAAGAGGGGTTTCACTTTGGGGGTTTCCAGCGTTCTCAGCGGGTTGAGGTCGCAAACAATTGACAGTCACTTCTCTCCCTGGGCTACGATACAATCTATTCTACCCCCGGGAGAGATGCCAATTCATAGCCTCTATGAGAGCTAGAATTCCGAAACTGCGGTGCGATTTCGCTGCACTAAAGCACAATACACCCAAAAATCCCGTGCGCAAATCACGTCAAAAACCATTGAACATACCCTTAGGGCTTTTCCCCACAAACAAGGGTTTTCGTTGGTTTTTTCAGACGTTTTCGGATGTGAAGGGCTCGAAAACCGACAGTTAATCTTTTTCATTTATTTAAATAAAAAATCCTTTAGAAACCCACTATGGGGTTTTTTACTGGGTTTTGGACCTTCCTTAAAAACTTTGACATGTTTTAAAAACTTCCGCCCGGTTTTTCAGGAAAAATAAAAAGTTGGTGTAAGGGGGGGCTTGAATTTGCAAACTAAAGCCGCCCACCTGCGTGACAAAACAGACAAAATACTGGTTGGAATATCCGACTGGTATTTTGTCATTGCCATGTGAACGCACCCTTAAAGTCTATGTGGATGGTTGACAGTCAGAATTGACCGGTGGCGGAAATAAGGCCAGTTTACACGGGTTTAAATTTGGCTTATTTCAGATGTGATTCCCCCCGGGGTGCCAAAATTCGGCTGGAATACTCCCAGCATTACGGTAATCCCCAGTTTTCATAGAGAACAAAGGGTTACGTCTTCTCTCCCCTGCTCCGAAACGCCCCATGGGGGGGTAATTGACATGTGAATTTTCCCGGGATATCGCCCCAAAAGGAATGAAAGTCATGGGGCCGCAGGTGCCGGCCCCCTGTCCCCCCCCCGGCCACACGGCGTAATTGCGGGGGTATTACGCCCGCAAATACACCGGTTTAAAATAGCCAAAAATCTACAGCATTGGATCACATTGAAAAACAAAAAAAATCTGAAAAAGCCTTTTGTAAAGAGAAGTGGAAGTATGATATCAATTGGTAACTGACAGCAATCCCACCCACCTTTTTTTTTTTTTTTTGGAGGGGAGGATTGAGGGTGGAGGTTGGAGAGTAGTGCTGTCCTCCAATATGAAATCAGAATCTCAATCACTACTAACGGACATATGAAGCCCCCACTAAACAGACAGCCAGGGAAGGGCTGCAGTCAAGGCAGATGACAAAGTGTCAAAGAGGAGGGAAACTAAGTGCTACTATGCTACGAAACTTGACTCAGGTCACAATTTAACATAAATGCTGCTGTCAGATTTGAGAATAAATTTAGGGTACTATCAGCTAGCACCCAGAAAATGTAAATGGTAATATAGGTAGGAAACTGGCGGTGATTGTACAGTACATCTATATAAAATGTACCCAAATCAGACAAAATCTCAAACTCCCTATAATCCTACATTACCACATAAACCTTCCATAGAGTGGAACAAATATACAGTCTTCACACCAATAAATAATGTCTCACTGCAGGCAGTGATAAGTTCAGAAAAGTAAATTAAAAATCTAAATAAGGCGCTTTGCAATAAATTATATTTCTGGAATTAGCATTTACGTGATATTATAGTAAATTTGAAATCATTAGGTGAATAACGCTTCATGGAGCTTGTGAATGTGTTAATATGCTGGAAAATTACAGAGCTGGGGTTACCGCATCACATATTTATGTGATATAATAGGGCATACATGCTTGTATTCAATATCTATGGGTTAAAAGACTGATTGCGCAAAATACCACTGAATGGATTGCACCCTCCACACTCCGCAGACAGATACAAACACTCCTCAAATCAATTTTCTCATCTTCGGTCAACACATTGTTCAAGACGGGCTTCATTTTCTCCCTACAAATATTGCCCCGGATGCAGGTGTGAAATAAATCAAAATTTCCTGGTCTTAGATTGCATTTTTCCTTTCCACTTTCATCAACTTTAGCCAGTTGCGATGTCAGACTTCATTTAAAGGAGACAGTCCTTTCTCTCAGCTGCATATCTAAGATGAGAGCGAATGAAGATGGAAGATGTCAGCGACACATTCTGTGCTCTCTCTATCTGCACTGCATGTGAATGACAGCTGGATCTCTATCACAAGAGAACTTATTATAAAGAAAGATCAAATGTAACTCGGGTCCCAGAGCGATGAGTGGCAGCAGGTCAATGAGCTGACCTTTCCATATGAACAGCCCACCAACACCCTGAGGAGTCCTGCGGAAAGAGTATATACTATTGTTCTAGTTGCACCTTTATAATTCAATTAATATGTGTCAAATACTGCAATGTAAATGTCATTAACTTATTCCAATCTGCTCGATATGAAAAAAAACATCTTGTCCCTTGTCACTTTCTGATTCTTTATTATAGATACAAAACATGGAAAAATATTATTGGCTAACTCGGTAGCTAAACCCATGTCACATTGAAAAAGCTGCGGATTGGAGACTGGTATATGAACCACAAGAGTGTGGCTGCCTATATAAAAAAAAGACTTAACGCCTTAATGGCCAAGCACACTCAGAACAGTGTGAATATATTTGACAAATTGTGTCAGATTTTTTGTCACACATGGTACTATGTTCATATTGTAAGAGCGCATCCCCACGACATAGGAGAAATACCGGGCGGCCGCGGGGGGACAGCTTTTCTCCGCGATGAGCGGAGAGGAGCCCTCCCCCCTCCCATTGAGAAGCTTGCTCAATGTTTTGCCACCGGACTGCCAGCGGCAAAACCACCGGTCGGAAAACCCGTGCAGTGGGGACTGCTGCACGGGTTTTCCATAGAGCACCATTGTGCTCATTTTCAGCCGGTTTTTCAGCCGGTCTGAAAAACCGCAAACCAGCTGAAAAACCATCCGAAAACCCTTGCCGTGGGGACATGCCCTAAAGGAACCCCTTTTAAACCCTCATTTTCCATTGAGGTTTGGTGATATAATAAAAATATTGGAAATTTGAAAGTATTTTTTTCTTTTATGCACCAAGCAGGTTTGCAGATGCTCGGAGGTGCAGGAACATGAGGAATCCCCTGAAAAAAATAAAAGCTACACTCATCAATTTATTCAATGGAAAGTGTAGTGAGCATTTAGAGCCCACATTTTATTGCCAGAATTAATGCAAACTGGTATATGATTTTTATTCACCAATGCTTTATTAATAGGATACATGTTTATGAAATTGAGAACACCCTAAGGGGATGTTAACTTTGTATTTCTTAGATGCGTGTTTGGATCAGAGTTTTGGACCCAAACACGCACCTAAAGGCATGTTCACACGGCTTAATTGCGGGGCGTACAGTATGCCCCGCAATTACGGCAGGTCTTTGGGAGTCGCGCTGATCGGCGCATACTCCCGTGGCGCTGGGGAGGGGAGGCGGCAGCCCGCTGGCCACATAGACATGTATTACTGAATAAATGACATGTCAATTATCTCCCCACGCGTACAATACAATCGTATAGTACAAGCGGGGAGAGGAGGCGTAATCCATAGTTCTCATAGAGAACTGTGGATTATCGTAATAATTGGGGCGCATTTCGCTCGTATTAGAGCGCAGTACGCTCGCAATACGTGGCGAAATGTGCCCCAAAATAAGCCGTGTGAACATACCCTAACAATGTGCAGTGTGATTTGCATTAGTTTCAATGTAAAACACGCATCAGCATTCAGACGTCTGAACACCGATGCATGTTTTACATGCGTCTTTCTGATGCGTCTTTCGGATCCATTCAAAGAATGGACATGTCAATTCTTGATCTGTTTTACGCAGCAGACGCCCTATTTAAAACTATAGGGTGTGTTTTTGCTTCAGCCAAAAAGCATCCAAACATGCAGCACACTATGGGTGCGTGTTGGATGCTTTTTACACAGCACTTTTTTTTTTCGGATCAAAACATATCCAAAAACACCATGTGGACATACGCTAACATTTATTGCATTGTTTCTCCAGTGATCTGAAATCTTCTTAACTTAGGATGTAATCTGCTGCCTGGCCAAGCCAAAGAACCCCCCTGTGGCTTTCAGGACATCATTTTAGCCTCAATGATTTATAGACAGCACTCCGTATCTGCAAAGGGTTTCAGTTGATATAACAATGAAACACTCCTAGAAGAGACCTCATTTCAAAAAACTACAAGCCCCTAGGTATTCATTTAGAGGTTTAGTGGACATATTTTTGATAAACAGAGTAGCTGTCTTACACGGCAAAAGAATCCGTAAAAAAAAAAAAAAAAAAAAAGATAAACCCTGAACCTGTGTTGAAGGCTTTTGCACACTTTATATATGTTGAAACCGAATTGGGCGCTTTTGCAAAGCAAATATTGTGTGAACTCTTGTCAGCTTCTTAAATGAATCAGGATTTGGTCCACTGCAAACTTTTTTCAGGGGTAGATGCTGGAGAAAAGTTTTCAATAAAAACATTTAGCTTTAGTTACCATAGGGTGTATAATGTATTGCTAGAAAGCTGCACGAAGTGTATGTAGTATGATCTCAAACTTCTGCCTCGGCATTACCTCACTCTACATTGAGATGTCATAGAAGACATCAGATGACCAACAGGAACCAACTCTTTTTTTTCCCCTTTTTTAAATCAGATGAAATTTAAAAATGTCTCATCAAAAGGGCAACACACATTTATTTAGACGTAGGAATAGAAATTCACAGTAACAGCGCCAATAGCATATAAATTATGAGCTGCAGGGTATTGAAGGGTTTTTAAGCTGTATCCCCTATATAGATGAAATTACAAACAAAGTAAAAATCATACATATGTTATTATATTATATTAGGGATTTTTGGCTTTTGGTTGAAATTTCAGGATGAACATAACATTTCTTGAAAATTTCTTTAAATGAAACCAACTCTTAACTTTAGAATGCAGACATCCAAATGTTCAATGTTTCAGTACTTTGTGCACAACTTGCTGATCTCTAACAAGGAGTTTAATGGTAAAATTCACAACAGGTTTTTGATCCCTGAATCGCCCAATACATTTAGGGGATGAATTTGAATTGGGATTTAAACAGTCCTTCTCATCATGCTGGTCACATTTTGACATCATGAGACCAAGACAACACCTTATGATTGATTAACATTACCACGCTATTGTGCAGCTTTAAGCAGGATGCCCTCAGACAGAAGTGGCCACTGAGTTTAGAGTGTCATGGAGTGTCATCAGCAGGTTGCAACAAAGATACAGAGACTGTAATGCACAGAAGTGGACATCCTTTTGCTATATCACACACTGATGACCGCTTCATTGTAAACAATGCCTTGAAGAACCAGATGATGACTGCCACACAACTCCAAAAACATTTAAAGGGGTTGTCTCACTACAAGGATTGCTTTTATGTTTAAAATCTTGCAAAAACAAATCACTTTGCAATATGTGTCCATTGACAGTGTTCTGCCTATTCCTAGATATCCCCTCTTGTATGAGCTGCTACAGCTCCTCAGGTCACTATAGCTCCAAACCTGTTAGATCTCTCCTGATAGGCTGACATGCGCTGATTGCAATAGCGACAGAACCTGTGTACTTCATCCTCCAGTTCATCACTACAGGCCAGTAGAAGCCAGTAAACAAGCCCCCAAATTCAAAAATGAAACAGAGAAACACACACTGTGTGAGGGTAAGAACGAATTAATGATATTGAGACAACCCTTTTAAGGGAGGTGAGAGGCAAGCAAGTGTCACATCAAACCATTCTTAACCATTTACATCAGCATGGTCTGTGTGCTTGATGACCTGACTACACTATCAGGCACAGACATCATCTTGCATGGGCCAGGGAGCATCTAACACTAGACGAGGGAACCAATGTCCCTCCAGCTTTTCCAGTGATGAAAGTTCGACATTCACTAAGAGTAGAAATGATGGCCGCCAACAATACTGGAGATGTCAAGGACAGCGTGATGCATCAGCCAGGTCAGGTAACCTTGTTGGTCATCTAGTACGCAGACCATGCTAATGTAAATGATTACGAATGGTCTGACATGATACTTGGTTGCCTCTCACCTCCCTTAAACATGCCTGGAGTTATGTGGCATTCATCATCCGGTTCCACAGGACATTGGCTACAAGAAAGCGGTCATCAGTGTGTGATGAAGTCAAAGGACATCCACACACTAAACTCAGTGGCCACTTCTGTCTGAGAAAATCCTGCTTGAAGCCTCAAAAAGTCGAGGTTCTGTTGCTCAACTGTAAGGTGCTGTCTTAGTATCAAGATGTCCGAATTGAACATTCAGCATGATGATTAGGACTATTAAACACCAATTCTAAATTGATCCCTTAAAACTATACTAGGTCGATCTCCAGAGATCAAACACCTGTTGTGAATTTTGACATTAAGCTCCTTAGAGATCAGAAATGTTATGTTTATCCTGAGATTTCAACTAAAAGCCAAATATCCCTCACTGTATACCACCGTGATATGCCTATCTATTCGTGTACTTGTCTATACATATACCATATATGCATCAGTATCTCTGTCAGTGATCAAACCAAAATAAGAACACACATACTTGTTCATATAATTATTCAGATCCTGCACTCTGTGGTTTTATACCACTAGTCAGTCTCTACTAGAGTGATGAGAAACCATGAAAAAATCCACCAAGTAACAAAAAGAAATTACTAAAACTCTTTCTGACTGTCCTCTATCTTGTACCGCTGGGTGAATACTCAGAACACCCTGTCCAACAGCGTCTGCGCTCCCGCAGGTACTAGCTGCTATCGGTGACGTCACTTCTAGCTACAAAAGCCCTATGGCTGCAAAAACATCCAAAGCTTTTCGAAATATAAGAGATCCTTCGCTATGGACGTGCCTAGCTGTGAATAGGAACTTCTTATAGAGCACATAGCTATTCAGGGAAGGGAACCAACATAATTTAGGTGCGCTACATAACGCAACCTCGCTAAAAATAACAAATCTATGTATTCTACTATATTATCCTCCCCAAAAAATAATAGTATTAGGAGCAAATATATCAATGAATGCATAAAAACTGATACACAAAAAAACAATACCTTCATTACTATATATGTTCCTACATTTAAAATATGTCATTTTAAAAGGCAGAATGATGCTTAAAGGAGTTTCACTCATTAATACCTATGCAGCCTCTGAGCAGTGGCTGGAGTTGAACGAGGCTGCAGCTCTCCTGCCTCTTCCTGACCCTTCCTCTACCCGCCTCCCCTCGAGCACACAGGACAGACTATCCGCCAGTAACATAACTATACAGCAGGGGGGGCAGGGGATTGCTGCCAGAGTTTAACCCTGTGTGTGCCTGCCCTAGCAGAGGTCTATGATGCTAATAGCACACAACAGAGGGGCTGCAAGAGTTTTCCTAAACCCTCTGCATAGCTTACATACTCTCCACATCTCCACAACAACAAACAAACCCTCTCAGAACAGAGGCAGGGAAACTGCAAAGTGTTACTCAGGATGTGTCCTAGTCCAGCACAGCATGAACTGTTCACAAGCCTCCTTGATCTGTATAGTAATCTTATTATAGTTACAAGCTCCCACAACAATCATGATTATAGTAACACAACACATCACTGCTGCACATCTATTGATCAGCCCTAATCTCTCTCAATCTGTGCTTAGAGAGACAGAGGAAGCAGGCACACACAGGGTAAAATCCGGCAGCACGGACATCAATGCCAGATACCTCCTCCACGCCTCCCTACTACAGACGCATTCTGTGCGGGTACAGGGCTCTCTGCTCCGATCCTGTCATCAAAGGTGATGAGGTCTTATTCAACCTGACAAGCCAGTTTAGATAAAGGATCAACAGGTTCGGCTGCTATAGAGATTTGAGATAGTTATGCACTCCTATAGACAGGCTATCACAAAATCAGTAGAATTGTAAGAACATATATTGCAAACAGCCGCTTGTTTTTTTAAAGAGATCTTCTTAATTAAAACCCAATCAATGTAGCGATGACAACCTTAATGTCTTAAATTCTGAAACTGAATTATTTGCCTTTTAAAATATCATAAAATATCATATTTTAAATGTAAGAAGATATATAGTAATAAAGGTACTGCTTTTAATATATTAGTTTTTATGCATCAATTTTTATGCATTTATTTATATATTTGCTGGTAATACTATTAAAGAATAGGTTTTGTGGGAGAATATACCCATAAGCTAGTATAGATGTAGGTTCTGTTCATTGACTTTTTTTGAGAGATACTGATGCATATATATGGTATAGGCAAGTACATGTATAGGTAGACATAGCGCGTTGGTATGTATGTGTGTATATATATATATAAATAAATCAAATATAAATATATATAGTATTATAAAAATTAAAATATAAATAAATATATATTATATATAAATTTTTTTACTTTTTTAAGATCTAACAATGTCAGATTACAGCCAATTGAACTAAACTATGCTCAATCAACAAACTTTACTTAACACAGTTATGAAAACAGAATGATTAATCCAAAAAGCCCACCTCCCTAAGCCAAATTAACAGGATGATCCTTCTACATTCAAACTGTTAACCTGTTCTATTTTTAACATACATGTATGTCAGTATTACTTAGTATACCACTTATGGAACCCATCCTTAAAGGGAATTTTATTCTTGCTGCAAAGATCATATCTGTAATGATGCGGACAGTACAAACTAAGCGACGTCTGTCAATTGGTTGCATTACGTAAACCATTTATTATAGTAGCTATGAGCACTAATTTGATGTGTTTCCTAGGCTAATTCAGCAGCCTGAGTTGGGCCAGCCCCCTTTGCTGTGATTGGTCTGCTGTATATTTAGTTCAGGTCACCCTGTTGGATATGCCACCTGTTTTTGTGACATGCCTCCTTTGCTGTGATTGTGCTGCATCCACTGTGTGCTTACTCCCCTCTGAGGACTGTGGAAAAATGAAAGTGAAACAACTTTCTGTGCTGGCACGCTGGCTGCTAATAATAGCTGTCATGAAAGCTCCTCTCTTATGCGCCTTATCTCCCAGTGATCACTCTATGTGAAGGATCTGGGCAATGATTGAGTCTCTAGATGCTAGATTCACTCTAGACTCACTCTGTCCCCCCAAACAACACAGCTTTATACATTCTGCTCCCCTCTACGATCTGCCTGATAACACAGGGGAAGCAGACAGACATGCATTTATCACATTTTGTTTCATCATTTCAGGCAATGCAGGTGTTCTGCTTACAAGGAAGCTACAGGTGCGCGGGGAGGTTCAGCTCACCCAGGAATTGAGAACTGACCATTGGCAGGAGATCTGCGATTTGGGACATCCTCTCTCTCCACTGCTCCCAACAGAGAACAATGATGTCACGGAAACTTCTGTGAAGGAAGACACTGGCCTACTACACCTTGAGGAGAGACACCTACCTGGATTTGAAGCTGTAAGAGTAACAGATGAAACAGCTAATAACTGTGAAAAGCTTTATTGAGTAAACCCCCTTAAGCAAGCTTAAGATAGAAAACTCCCCTGATATTTGAAATGTAAAAAAAGGTCATCTAGGAAAATGTACCTCCTGCACGTTTACACAAGATGGTGCCCAATAATTGTACATTTGTGTGCGTCTTTATGCATATAAAATAAATATATATATATCTAATACATATATATACATATCTAATATATATATACACATAATAATATATTATAATATACACATATATAAAATATACATGACACACACCATACACATATATATACACCAACATATAAATATATATATATACACATATATATATATAATATATATAATATAGTATATATATATAGTATATAAATAAATATATAAAATATATATAATATATATAAAAATAAAAAGACAACCCACAATATGTGTTTTATTAATATTACCTACTACAAATATCAAATCAGTATTTAATTATTTCCGGACATAAGACAAAATGAATAATCAGACTCATTCATGATAAATCAGAAGAAGTATAAACAGAATGAGGAAAAAAACATTAACTTTTTGTTTTACAGCACAACACACAGATTCAATCCATAATCTGGTATGCTTTCCACCTCAACTGACAGCCCATACAAGGAGAACACTAATTAAAGAAACAGACCCAAGAGCCCAGAGTCAATCTGGAGAGCTGCAAGAACTCCACATCTCGGGTGGGAAAATCTGACAACAGGACAGCTATTAGTCGGAGTGACTCACTACATTTTGGCCTTTATGGGAAGAGTGGAAAGAACAAAGATCTTTTTGAAATGCAAGCCAATAAAAATTTATTTTTTTCCACAGTTTACAATAAGTCTATGTAGGGTACACAGCAAGGATGTGGAAGAAGGTGCTCTATCAGATACTGGCCAAAATTGGAACTTTTTGGAATAAATGATCAAATGTTTTTGATGTAGAGCAATACAACACGACACAGCACATCACCTTGAAACACACCAATCCCCCACGGTGAAGCACGGTACGTGGCACCATCATGCAGTTGGATGCTTTCAGTTTTATGCACAGGACTGAGGCACTGGTCATAGTTGATGTAAAGATGGATGGAGCTAAAATACAGGGTTAATTCCTGGAGAAAAAACATAGTTTCATACAGTTTTCATAGTTTGTCAAGGGCCAAAAACAAAGACCAGAGGTCCATCCAGTTCAGCCTAGTTCTGCAAAGGTAGTAGATCCAGAGGAAGGCAAAAAACCCTCAATGAGGTAGAAGCCAATTGTCCACATTTAGTGGAAAACATCCATCCCACACAATCTGGCAATCGAAAAATCCTGGATCAATGACCCCATCTCCTGAATCCTAGACACTATAACTTGAGATTAATAAATTTATACGCTCCAGAAATTTCATCTAAACCATTTTGAACGCCGTTATTGAATTCACCATGCCAAGTCCCTCTTGGCAGAGACACACACACCACATAGTCTCATCTGCTCTTACAGTAAAGAATCCCTTTCTAAGTGTTTAAGTAGAAACTTTTGTTCCTCAAGACGTAGAGGAGGCCCCCTTTTCTAGATTAAACAGTCCAGGTATCAAAAAATCTTGTAGAGACATGCTCTAAATGACCATTGATGTATTTAAACATATTTATTATGTCCCCCCGAAGCCTTTCTTTCTCTACAACAAAATAACCTAATTCTTGCCTAATCCTTTCTGTTACAGTAGTCTACCCAGTCCTTTTATTATTTTTGTGCCCGCCTTTGTACCTGTTCAAGCGCTACAATGTCTTTCCTGTGTCACTGGTGCCCAAAACTGTACACAATATGTCCATGTGTTGCGTCTAACCAGAGGACTTGTATAAAGGGAAATAATGTTCTTCTCATCATGTGGACTCTATGCCCATTAATACAACCCCCGAATGATTCCTATTAGCCTGGCAGCTGCTGCCTGTACATATGGCTGCTACACACTTTAATTTTACTGTCCACTAGGATTCCAATTCCTTCTCCTCCATGTCTACTTTTACCCAGTGATTTTCCATTTAACATGTAATCATGTAATGGATTTTTCCTCCCCCATGATCCAAACCCTTTGCGTTATATCATATTAAAATCTCATCTGCCATTTCCCTGCCCAGGTCCCCCTCCAACTTAACCAGATCCCTTTTAAAACACAATATCCTCTATAGTGTTGTATTACGTATACAGAGCTTAGTAACGTCTGCAAAGATCGATATCTAGCTGTGTAATTCCCTGTAGTAAGATCATTAATGAAAATGTAAAAGAGGATAGGGCCCAATACTGACCCTGTGGTACTCCACTAGTAACAGCGATCCAGTCTGAGTATGTACACCGTTAATTAATACCCTGATGTTTTGCTATCAGTGACCCAGTTGCCTACCCTTTGCACACATTTCCCCCAGTCCATAGCATTCACACTTTTATACACCAACCTTTATGTGTCAACGGAATCAAATGCGTTCTCTAGGAAAATCTAGATAAATGACATCCATGCCTCACCCGAGCCAGTCTAGCACTGACTTCCTCAAAGAGCTGAAGAATATCCTGACAGGACCGATCCTTCATAACCCCATGCTTGAATATTGGGTTATACATTTATTTTCAGTGAGAAACCTCCAGCGATACATAAAAAAAAAAAACAAATTGGGGGAGGGGAGGGGGGGGGGGGGGGGGGACATCTCTGAGGAAAACCTTCACCTAAAACATTTTCACCAACACAACAGAGGTAAGCTTACTGGCCTATAGTTTCCTGGATCACTTTTTGACACCCTTTTTGAATATTGGCACCCACCCATTTGCCTATGTTCCCAACCCTTTGGGACATACCCCGTTATTAGACAGTCCATAAATATGTAAAGAATAGGGGCCTATCTTTGACATCACTTAACTCCCGTAGACACGTGGGGTGCATACCGTCAGGGCATGGGGATTTGTCTACTTTAATCTTCCTAAGAGGCGGATGCTGCACTTCTCCTGGGTTAGACAAGAAACTTTTAAGTTGGAGTTTACCACATCTCTCTGATCAACAGGAAGGTCAACCTCCTCGGTAAACACAGTGGAGCAAAAAGTGTTTTATACGTTTGCTTTTTTTCTCATCGCCCTCTACTGGTCTCTCCCCCATTATTTTTTAAAGGGCCAACATTTTTCTTTTTTATCTTTTTTACTATTTATATAGTTAAAAAAAATTTTGGGGTTAGAGTTGTTACTTTCTATTGCAATACCTTCTTTCTGTCTCCAGCTTTGCTGCCTTTCTATCTTTAATTTACACACTTTATTTTCTTCCCTATATCTCTTAGCGTCTCTTTCACTGCCCTCCTTGTTTTTAGGTAGCTGAAACGCTTTCTTTTGTTTCTTATTGCCTCCTGACATCTCAGTTGATCCACATTGGGTTTTTTCCGGTTCTAATTATTGTTTTTTACCATAAGGTAATGTACCAATCGCACAGTGGCACCTTGTCCCAGTCATTAAATTTCTAGTGCCTCTCTAAGGCAGGGTACAAAATATCCCTCCTCAATCAGTGTTTTTGTGCTCCAGTGACAAGGATCTCTATTGAAGGATAAATGGAAGTTTATCATATTATGGTCACTATTCCCTAGTGCCGCCGACCTCTCACCTGAAACTTGGTTAATCTGCAGTGTCTATTAGTCAATATTAAGTCTAGAAGGGGCCTTTCCTCTAGTCCCGTTCCGCACCATTTGGGAAAGAAATTTATCTTTACAGTTATAACACAAAAACCTGTTTTTCCTTTGTGAGAGCTACAGGTTACAATTCCCAGTTTACTGTCTGGATAGATAAAGTCGCCCCAGAATAACAACCTCATTCTGATTAGATGCTTCATCTATTTGCCTGAGGAACGATATCTTCTAATGGGTTCTGTTAGATTTGGAGGCCTATAGCAAGACCCCTATTAGACATATAATACCTGTGACCTTCCTCCATGTATATTTACCATAGTGATTCCACCTGTTCACTACTGTAACCAATATCTTCCTGCAGTTTTGGCTTCAGACAGCATTTTACATAGAGACAGAACACCTCATCCCCCCTTCCGGTGTTTACGGGTCGACAACCTTACGAAAAAGACTTATAACCCTGCAAGTTAAACCGCCCAGTCACCGTAGACTCTCTTCCAGCATGTTCTCAGTTATCCCCACTATGTCATTTTTTCTTCTGCAAATTAATACTTCTAGTTCATTTACATTTTGTTGTCTAGACTCCTTGACATTTGTCGCAGCAAGCAATTTAGAGATTCCAGTTATTTATTCCTATCACCCTAGATCTATTTTATCTATTGCTTACAACCCCTCCTCCACTCCACCCCCTGATTTATTACCTAATTCCCCAGCTCTCTATCTTCCACACATTGCACGCTCTATTTGTAGTTTTCCCTCCACCCCCAGTCCCTAGTTTTACAATATTCCACCAGCTTCTAACCATATTTGTCCCCCAATAGCAGCTGCACCCACCCCATTTAGGTGCAGCCCGTCCCCCTAGCATAGAGCCTGTAGCCAAGACAGAATTCATCCTCAGTTTCTCCAAAAACCCAAATCACTCTTTTCCAACACCAATATTTGAGCCACTTATTCACCTCTCTAATCGCCCTCTGCCTCTTGGTGTGGCCCTTGGAACAGATAATATTCTGAAAATATTACCCTGGAGTGTCCTTGCTTGAGCTTTTGGCCTAAGTCCCCCCTGAAGAAATCATTTTAAAGGACCACCACCTACCTTCTAACTTTGTTCATTGGTGCCAATGTGACCATGACAGCTGTGTTTCACACCAGCCCCCACCCCAGCAAATTGTCAGTCCCTAAACCGCGATATTCCGCACCCCGGGCCCCAGGTAAACAACAGGATCTGTTCGTACGATCCCCGTCTTTGTGGCATATTGCGCCTTGTCTGTTACCCCTAATATAAAGTGAGACCACAACTACAAGCACCTGTCTAGCCTCGCCCAGGTAACTACCTATTCCCAATCTTACTGGAGAAAAAAAACAAAAAGGAAATAAAAAAAAAAAACAAAGGGAAAAAAAAAAAAAACAACAGACAGGGGTAGTGGTCATGAGCTGCGCACGCATGCTATTTCTGAGCTGACATCCCCCTCATCCCGCCAATCTTGCAAATTTGTTGGGTGGTACCAGCCAGGAACACAAGCCTCCCCGACACTCTTCCCTCATACCCTATCTTTCTAACTGTTACCCAGCTAGCTGCCTCATGTTCCTCACCTCCATGCTACCACCCTCCCACATATCCATCCCCCCTGAGGCGAAGTGATTGCTCAGTGACAGTAAACTCGTCTTCCAAGATTGGCAAAGACATACTCATGTCGCCACACATCGCTCATTTACGATCCGGATTACGTTCTCCTAAATGTGCATTGTGAGCAACATCATGCACAGCATATGCCCCCTCGAACTGTTGCTCAAGGAATGGCATACATAGCACAGGATGTGCACTGGACAGCATTGTTCCAAACAAGGTGAACACATGGGTATGTTCCGACAAATAAAAAAAAAAAAAAAAAAGAAGAAAAACGATACAAATATGAAAAAACTGTATAATACTGCCCTTTCTAAAAGCCCCAATCTAAGTCCCTCCAATATAATCTCCAACCTAAGCAAAAAGACACTTAAAAACACAAAACAGACACAAAGAACAAAACAGACACACTCGCGCCGCTAGAATAACTCCGCTAAAACACTTAATCTTATAACCCTTTAATCCAGCAGCAACTCTCCTCTTAGAAGGCAAAAAAAAAAAAAAAACATGTAAGAGGATGCAAAAGACTTGAGATTGGGGCATAGGTGTCACGTCAAGGGAGGTGCAGTGAGCCCTAACTGGAACCCAGCCCACTGTCCCTGCTACTACTAGACATGCTGCCCTACTCGGTGCAGAAGCACGGCAACTGGTGCTGACAGTCCCTGCGCTGCTAAGTGCTGGGGCCCGTCAAAGGTAAGAATAGTTAGACACACCCGGTCAATATCAAATAGGAACGCCCAAAGCCAACAAACATAACCCAGAGGAAGTACAACAACCAAGCCGCGGTCAAAAGCCAAAACAAAGCGAGCACAAGATCAGAGACAAGCCGGGGTCAGGAGAACAAGCGAGTCAGGTACAGCGATAATCAAACAACCACAATAAACCGAAATAGGTAACAAGACGTAGCCAGGAATATCACAGGCGCAACACTCATCCTTCTGGGAGTTTAATATGGGATTTCCTGGATACCTCCCACTCAGCAGCTACGAATATGGAGCGGCCCCCAGGTCCTTCCCATTGGCTGGTGCGACTCGCCCCCTGTCAGAGTGGGCTGGGCCCCTGTCACATCACACACAAGAAGTTTGTCAGCAGCATGTTATCATGGTGGATTGTGCATCAGCTGCTGCATCCAGTTTGAGGCCCTGCAGACCTGAGCACAGCCCCAGCCCTGACCTACCCCCCCTTTTTAGGAGGGGCCACCGGACCCTTCCCTGGTGTCTGCGATTTTACAGTCTGGTGAGACTCATGGAACCACCCCTTACCATGCGATCAGCATGGATAGGTTTCGCCGGAACCCATGATCTCTCCTCAGAGACCATACCGCCTTCCAATGGCCCAGGTACTGCAGTGACCTTTGGGCCTTACACTCAATCTAACATATCGGGCGACTTCATTTTCAAACTCTCCCCCATCTATGCAAAACTGGAGTAGGCCCTAGAGGGCTGGAGATCACAAGCTGAATATTCCGCTTACGAAGTGCACGAGCGGGACCAGACGTTATGTAAACAGAGAGACAAGATGTCACTACAATTGTTCAGCTGATAAGCCCCCGGGTTAGCCATCGTCCTGAACCACATATGGATGTCATCAGGTACAGGAGGAGGGCATCGTATCACCAGGAGACGAGTTTTCCTGCAGGAACCCTTAGCCCACCGCTCAAACTCACAAGATCGCAAAGCCCCTCCGCTGGCAAGCTGCTTCAGATAGAATGATCAGCCTTCACATCATATTGCCCAGCACGGAAAAAGGAGAACAGTCTGTCAACCACACGAGGACCGTGTAATGTCCGCACACCTGACTAATTTCCCTGAATTCCAGTCAAACACAGGATCATGTTTTTTCTGAAGCCAGGGCAAGCCCCAAAACCACATCAGCGGCAGCCTTTTCCATGACGAATAGAAAACACATATTCAATAAGTTATGGATCCACGCCGACCCACCATCTCCAGCTCAGGGTTACAATATTGTAATTGCGCTCGAGATAGTGGGGTTGTAGTCACACAGCCACTACCCGCAGCGAGTCAGATAGCGGTCAACAAGGTTAGGTCCCAGGGGGCGTTTGGGCTAAAGACCATCAACAAAATTAAAACTACATCCAGAATCCACAAACGGCACTCCAGAACCGTACAGCGACAATTATGAAATCTTAACTGGTAGCAGCAACTTATTAGATACAATAGGAAATACCTGCTCGCCTAGGTAGATCCTCCCTGCTGACCACCCTAAGGCCATGGAGTTTTTCCGACCTGGTCTTCCATTGGAGCATTCCCGAATCTGGTGTCCATCTTCTATCGCACAGTAGAAAGCACAACCCCTGGATGGCGACGATTAGTCCTACGTCACTATCCGCAATTACAGCAAAAGCCCTCCACTTGCATGGCTCCTCTTGTTTTAAATCTAAACAACAGGTTTAAGGGGTACCATGGTGGCGAACCACCTGCGAGGTTGTGAACCTTTTTCCTGCTGTCTCGTCCCTAAAACACGTCTGTCCCAGATACGAACGGCCAGTGCCATGGCGCCATCATCCTAAAAGTACCAGGGGTAGGTTAAAACCCCCCACAAATCCTTCACATGGTCATCTAACCCAAATCATAAACTGGCATCTGAGAGCTGCGTCGTTCCAAACCCAGACGGACGCACCAGCGACGAAATTCGGAGCAAAACTCCTCCACAGTCTTCTCACCCTGCCTCAACGGTGATCAGCTGAGCCCTGCCACAGCTTCCCTAACAGGGTCATTAAGAGAACCCCTAAAGCGGCAAAGAACCTTGTCCACAGAAACACGTTTCAACAGGTGATCATGTAGGTGTAACGAAAAATCGCCCACTCTGGGGGGAACCCCTGCTGTAAGGAACATAACAATTCCCACCATTTGTTCCTCATTCCCCTGAGTGTAAGTGGGCGGAGCCTAACACAACCGGCGACAACCCCTCTCTAAATGCCACAAAAGTCCTTCCTATACATGCGAACCCGTCAGGCAAGCTGGATACGGGGTTCACAGGAGGGAAGGCATTGCACAAGGAACCCCTATGACTTGGTGTATGCCTCCTGTTGTTCTACGCCTCACGCCAGATCCCCTGGACTAGCTTGGTAATCCCCTGCTCTGTCTACCAGAGGCTGTCATGGGGTCCATATTGTGGTAGCAGACAAGTAACGGTTTTTCGGGCTGTGATAATTTCACGTCAACAGGGGAGGTGCAGTCGAGCCCTAACTGGAACCAGCCCATTGTCCCTGCCTACTTGACATGCTGTGCCCAGGCGGCAGAACGACGGCAACTGGGGCGACAGTCCCTGACAGCTGCTAAAGTGCGGGGGCACGTAGAAGGAAGATATTACAAACAGACCCGGGTCAATATCAAATAGAACGCCAAAGCCACAAAACAGAACAATAGGAATAAACGTAAACAAGCCGATGGTCAACACGCCAAACGGAAGCTGAAGCACAAAATCAGGAACAAGCCTGGTGTCAGGGAGAACTAGCCGAGGTCTGGTACACATCGATAAGCAAAACACATAAACCGAAACGTAACACCGTAGATAGCCAGGAATATCACAGGCGCAGCACCCAGCCTTCAGGGAGTTTAAATGGGATTCCTGGATACCGCCCCTGCAGCTGATTGGAGCGGCCTCCAGTTACTCCCATTGGCTGGTGCGACTCGCCCCCTGTCAGGAGTGGCTGGGCCGCTGTCACTCACAGAGCTGTCAGCAGCAAGTGCATCAGGGTGGGATAGTGCATCAGCTGCTGCAGCCTGTTGAGCCCTGCAGCCTGAGCACAGCCCAGCCCTGACAATAGGTTCACCTTCTAGCAGGACAACAACCCTAAACATACAGCCAATGCTACAATGGAATGGTTTAAATCAAAGCGTATTCATGTATTAAAATGGCCCAGGTAAAGTCCAGACCTAAATCCCATTGAGAATCTGTTGCATGGGTTGAAAATTGCCATTTACGAATGCACGACACACTTTTCAGTTTATTTATTTGCAAAAATTTTTAAAAGCACGTATCAATTTCTTTATGCTTAATAAATATTTTCTACTTTGTGTTGCTCTATCACATAAATATCAATAAAATACATTTTAAGTTTGTGGCTGTAACATTTAAAAATGAGGAACTATTCAAGAGGTATAAATACTTTTACAACCCAAAGGGGTTGTCCAGCAGAAAAAAATTAATCTGATAAGAGATCAGGTAAAAAAACAGTCTCCTCTTCACTTCTGGATTCTAGTCCCGACACACATGTACCCTGTGGAGGCTGTGCTGATACTTTTTAAATGTTAGTTTATATCTTACTATCTGGTATTCTTTTTGTGTATTTGTTATAATGCAGTAATTAAATGTTAAGTTTTAGCCTGCTTTTTCATTTTCTTTGGCTTAACATGGTAACACTAAATTAAATGGTAGCAATAAAAAAAATTACAAATTAATCTCTCAGAAAACAAGTGATCAACCGGCTTTGTTGACTGAAAAATAAAAATGTTATGGCTCTTCAAAGGTGGAAAAGAAAAAATTTACATAATTATAGGTTTTAAACATGTCCTTCCTTACTTGCCTTTCCTCCAAGCTTTTAAAGTTAAAGGGGTGGTCTCACTACATCGATTCATCCTACCTCACTCCTGTTTTCTTGGTTTCACTTTGAATGCAGGGGCATGTTTACTGGCTTCTACTAGGCTGCAGTAGAAGCCAGGTCTGTAGCTATAGCGACCAGTGCTACAGCCTATCAGGATAGATCACACAGATCTGTAGCTATAACGACCTGAGGAGCTGATGCAGCCCACACCAGAGGGAATATCTCAGAATAGGTAGGACACTGTTAATGGACATATATTGCAAAGTGACTTGTTTTTGCAAGATGTTTAACATAAAAAGGAATCCTTGTAGTTCTCCAAGTCTTTTCTGATAAGTGTACAAAAATGAACTTAATTTTATTAGATTAGCTCTACAGAACTAAACCCAACTTTTAGATGTAGTGTCAGTAGAGCTCCATACAGGAGAATCACAATCTCCTTCTTTCGGTTGGTTATACCTACAGCTACGCAGTCAAATGTATGATGTGCTTACCTACTGCCGGCTGACTTTGATTTCAAGCCCCCAAAATAGAATCCTTAAATTGTTCGTTGGGCTAAAGTCCTGGCAAAACAGAAATTTT